>PVKN010037103.1:0-11307 GCA_004027915.1 Capromys pilorides
CCTAGGACTGGAACTTGCATATATTGCCTTCTCTGGGTTCTATTAGAAAAAGTAAATTCCAATGTGTCCTCTGACTGAGATTCAATGAGAAATTACATTCTACTTGATGAGAGATTTAAAGTCTCATTAGACATGAATACAGACAAGGGAATAATAAGCACTCTAACACAGATTTTATTTGATTTGCCTACGCGATGCAATTGAGATGTAACTGGCGGTCACCTTCACTCTTGCATTTTCCTCTCCTATGGAAGACTTTGAAAAGGTGAGAACACCTGTGTCTTACAAAGCAGTATGTGGCCGTGCACAGGCCACTGGGCTCGAGGCTCACAGATTACCAAGGCCACCTATCTGTTTCCTTTCTCTCTCCCAGGTCAGGTATTCAAGGTGGGTAGGAGGTTTGAAACAATGCCATAGTTAGCATAATGTTGAATAGAGAAGGTAATATACAGATGATGTCTAGCATTGCCAGTAACTTGGATTGAAGAAAGTAAAAGGATAGCAATGGCAAAATGGTAAATAAATAAAGAATTAGCTCCCGGATACACCTATTGATACTTCTGGTACCAAAATTTGGAAATCTGTCTCTCAATTTTTTTGTGCTTAAAAAAATTGACATACGGTCTCCAAAAAGCTGGTTAGTTTTCAAATAGTCCTGCCTTATTTCTGAACTTCTATTTTCCTTCAATGTAGACTAGAGGATAAAAATCTGACTTATCTGGTTTATCCTCATAGATCAAGAGCCAAAGATACTTGATATGTCACAGGCTAAAAATAAACATTGCTAAATGTGCCAAGAAGTAAAGGTACCTCCCTTCACCTTTCGGTAGATTTATACTTTCTACACTTTGATTTTCTGACACAATTCAAAATCATTAAAGTAAAGATGAAAGTAGCTGAAAACTAATTTTAAAAAACCCTTTTTGGAGACATAGCATTCTATGCCCTATATAAAATAAATGTACTGATAGCATTAGCTCCATTTCCTATTACTACAGTACAAGGCCTGGAAGGAGGCGTTACTACAATACACAGCTGGAAGGAGGAGCGGCTCAGGGTGGCCCACGGTTTGGGACTCATGCATGCTTGCTTTCAAGGGACAGACTTCAGGGCCGCAAGGCAGGGCGGGGCTGAAGGGCTCCATTCAGGGATCCAGGAAGTAGATCTCAGAGGAGAGTTCGAGAGGAGGGGCCAGAAACCCTTCTCAAGGTCATGCCCCTCCACCCTCCTGGACACACCCAGAAAGGTGCTTTAGCAATCCCTGGGTGGATCCTATATCCGACAAGATGACAATTCAGGTTAATCGGCACAGGCACATCATCTGCCTTGACACATTATGCTATTTTGTTTCCAGTGAAAATTATAAAATATTTAAAATTACAAAGATGTTTGAACTAATTCTATGTAACTAATTTTATGAACCATAGCATAGATGAGTATGTTTGTTATCTTAAGGTTTAAATGTAGAATGAGTCCTAAATATTAAAATCAAGTGGGAAGTAAGGAGAATAAAAGAAAGATAAAACTTTATAATGGTAATTTTTTTCAGTCAGTGAGAGGATAATTAGAGATAGATAAAAATATTTTTTACCTGTTGTCGTTTTTTAATGGATTCACAGAACACAAAAGCATAATTAAGACTATTTTATTGATAATTTTCTCATGAATTTAAAACAAAATTCAAGGACAAACACTTGTATTTAGTCTCTGGCATTGCAATATTTGCTATTAGCATCTTGTAAAAAGCTGTGGAGAGGTGTGAGATAGGAAAAATTTGAGCCTCTTGTTTAACCAGAAAATAATCCTCCATGGACACCTAGAAGATAGCGCAGCAATTTTCCCACATCAATAGCTGCTTCCAAGGACAATATTGAGTGAATCAGTGCTCAGAGATTTGGAACAAGAGGGCTTCTGCATTTTGGGTTAGATACAAAACATTTCACAAAGTCAAAATGTTCTTCATTGAATTTTGAAAAAGAATTACAGATGCTTTTTCATGAAAGCACAAATCCCTAGTTCCTCTCCATCCCTGGCCCTTGGCAAGGGGGTTGGAGACAAGCAGATAGCCTAGAAGCACATGGAACCTACAAAGCCTACCACCTGAAGTCGTATTGCTAACTTTTCAGAAATTAAGCATCTTTAATCAGTATTTCTTTTTTGAATAGTTGAATCACTTTTTAGTCCTATAATTATAAGCCTTATGAACACTTAATAAGTGTAATGGCCTTTCAATTTTAAAAAATAGCTTTGATTTTTAAAATTACATATAGAAAAGGATATATGAAGAGGAATTTTAGTGAAATTTACAAAAGCTACAAAAGTCCTCATTATAAACATTTTAATACTCAAGTGCAATAAATTAGGTTTAAAAATAATTGTGTAGGGGCCAGGGAGATAGCTCTGTGGTACAACTGCCTGCCTGGCAAGTGCAATGTCATGAGTTTGAACCCAGGCCCCACTAAAAAAATAAAACAATTGTGTAATTAAATACTTAACTAAGAAGGAATCAAGGAACTTTTGAATAAAGACATATTTTTATGCTATTCAAGTTTACAGAAGTAAAGTCTCATGTCCAAATATGTATCAGTGGCTCATATGTGTAGTGGTTGGTTGATTGTGTCAACCTGAGAAGCTAAGAGCTTAAC
Organism: Capromys pilorides; assembly: GCA_004027915.1. Classification (NCBI taxonomy): domain Eukaryota; kingdom Metazoa; phylum Chordata; class Mammalia; order Rodentia; family Capromyidae; genus Capromys; species Capromys pilorides. The sequence goes on from PVKN010037103.1 coordinate 2,646, forward strand.
TAAAACCTCTCAGCAATTCCACAACCTAGGGTGCAATTCCCACCCTAGAATGACTCCTTATATAAGAAGAGAATGAGGAAGGACGAAGGGCCCCATTCTTCCTTGGAGGAGCTTCGATATTTGCCATCAACTTGGACGTCGTCTCCTGGCTCTAGTGCAGACTCTTAGCTTCTATCTTGGATTCTTCAGCCTTCCAGTGCAGACTCATTGGCCTCCCATTGAAGATCCATCAGCATCCTGATACAGACTTGCAAGGAACACTGCTGTGGGCTCCAGACCTTGAACTGAGTTCTTTAGTCTCCAGTGTGCAGACGCCCTCTGCACACTTCCTGACTCTGGGGCTGAACACTATAAACTAGTCTTTGAATTTCTTATACATTCACACATTTGTGTTATATCTATACCTCTAGTAAAACCTTGACTGACACGATATATTCTCCAGAAAATGCTCACATTGAGGGATTTGGTGAAGGAATGAAAGGATTCTGTGTTTGGGCTGCTTGCACTCAGCAAATGTTGCACCACCTTCGGGAGCACTGTAGTGCCCTTAGTGATGCAGGGGGAAAGAACTGATCTCAGGTAGATGACCTCCAAATGTTATGGGGAACCTCCAAATGATATAAGGAAAACTGATCTCCCAACCTGAAAAGTATCTGGGATGAGTTCGTGTTTTCTAAAACCAAAGAATTAATTTTAGGAATAAACAGAGGTTACGAGCAAAATAGATTTATTGAGAGAAAGAAAGCTCCTGTCCAGGACAGAAAGGGGGTCCCATGTGGGTGGTCCCCAAGAAGCTTTCTCTTCCAGAGACTCTTATAGAGTAAAACCACGTGATGAGGCGCGTCTAAGGTGGTAGAGAACATAGGAACTCCCTTAGGTGGGTATGACTTGGGACAAAACTATGGTCAACCAATGAGATTACAAGCACCACTGCTTAGGTAAAATTGATTAAATCCAGTACCAAAAGGGGAAGCGAGTCAGGTAACAAGTGGGCAAGAATATGAAACAATGTGTCTTCCTGTTAGGGGTTGGGTTAGTGACTCAATTGGGTTCTTTCAAGGTGATTGATGCCTACTTAGAATATCAATCCCTGATGCCCATCCCTAGGGAAATATGTAGCTGTTTGTTTACTCTTGTTTTGAGATCTGGCCCATGTTGGAGGAGTGTCTGTTTATAGTTATGAAGTTATCTTATCTCGATGTCATCCTTGAGGGCCTGGCCCTATCTAACTGCCTATAATATTTCTATCTAATTCAGCTGCCTACAACATTAGCACTGCTCACCTGGGTTATAGGACAGCACTGACTCATCCAGGCCACTATCCCTGTGTCTCTTCTGAGCCTTCATCTCCTCTGTTCATTTCCTCAAACTACTGGTTGAGTCTTAGGTATTTTCCAGGGCACAGTGCCTTTTAGGACCCAGTCTATGGTCATCTTCTTGGGGAGGCTTCACTTGACCTCACAAGAAAGGAGGAGAGTAGGAAGGGGATGAAGGCCAGCTTCCCTGCTCCTCATCCCAGAGTGTGTCCTCTGCTGCCTTCCTGGAAGCTTCATCACTTGCACATAGCATCTGCATTCAACAAAAGAGATGTGAAGAAAAGAGGAGTAGAAAAAGAATTTAATTATTAAAAATGAGCTTCTCTGGAGCTTTACATAAAAGTGAGCACATATTTTTGTCAGTAAATATTCTCATATTAGACATGTAACTCTTTCCAGCTTAAAGATTTTTAATGCACTTCCTATATCCTTTGTTTTACTTGGTTGCCCTTAGCTTTTGGTAAATGCCTTTAAATTAATCCAACCTACTCCGATCAGCCAAGAAGAAAAAGAAAGTTCTTATTTTGCCTCTTCCTGTGTTGGAAAGGCTGCATCAGGTACTATTATTGAGCTGCAAACCAATTTAAAATTTAATGATAAAGATGAGCCATTTTTTATTTTGGGGGCTAATAAACCAAATGATGCCCAGTGCGGTAGCTGATCTCTATTAGTGAGGCCTGAGACTTCACTTGGGAAGGCTAAAGATGACCAGCGAAGACTGCAGTCCCAGAAGGTTGGCCTCAGTGACAAATGTCTTCATGAATACACAGGAGCAGTGCACAGGCTGAGAGGCTATGTGTAGCTGAGGCGTGGCTGGAGCGCTTGCACACCAATTTTTATAAGGGTGTGGCACCCCTATGTCATCTTGGGTTCTGAGAGCAGCTCCTAGGAAACATCCAGAGGATGAGCACACAGGGAGAGTCGGGAAACTGCTGCCTGCTTTTTATTTGTTACTTCATGTTGTAACATGATGCCTTTCAGAGTACCAAAGAATCCAAAGGTATAACATTTTTCTTTTGAGTTTCTTATAACTTTTGTGTTATTATTTCATTTCTCTTTTCTTTAAGCCAATCTTGCATGTTTATATCTGGTAACCTGGACAACTAATTTGAAGACAACGTCATGCAATCAGCGACCATTGAATTCCTATTACTTTGTTTAGTGAAATTTTGTATCATTTCTAATGCTGTGCTTTTCTATTGACCATTTTGTATTTTTTTTAAATGTATTTAGGACAAGGGATACAGGGTCTATACAGTCTCAGTATGTAGACAGACTCATAGTGATCCTCTTGTTTTCAGCCTCCCAAGTGCTGGGATTACAGGCATGAACCAGCACGCCCCGGGGGACAGGGCCGGCACAGCACATCAGAGATCCAACCCCAGCTGCTATGCTCTACCAAAGAATGTGCTTTAGTCCACTGAGCTATCAGGCTGGCCCTTGACCGTTTTGTATTCTTTAAAAATAAAAAAATATATTGCAGTAACTGCATCCATGCTTGATCACTGTATCCTCAGATGTCTAAGTAGGGTTTTCACGTGTAATGAAGTGCCTCTGAGAGTCACCACTTCGGCTCATGTCTTGGAGACTCCAGTCCACGTTGAGTCAGCCCTGCGGCTCAACCTGTTGTGAGACACTACAGAATGCTGGGAGTGGTTTTCATTGCTATAGAAATGATTTGCACAAGTTATAGAAAATGTATACATTTATATTATAAAATAAATTTAAAAATAGGTTTGAGTCACAAACTTGCACTTAAAAACAAATGACAGAAAATTGACATATGAAGAGTTAAATTTTTTTTCAGAAAAAAAGTACTATAAAAGAACTTGCAAGTTTGCTGTACTCAGTGTACATTTTGTATGGTTCTATCAGGAAGCTATTCCAGGATGTGAGGGTGATCTGGCTGCGACATCTGTCACCCTATTGGTCCCCAGGGTTGATCTGGCTGATCTGGCCTTCGAGGCGGGTGTCCCCTCCTGCCCTCAGCACTCCATGTGCATCCCCCTGGAAGCTTTGCCCTCAGGGTGGAAGAGGACCACCACCCATGGTACCATAGGACCTGTACCTTGGTCAAGGGTATGCAAGTAGCTGCATTCCCCGGCTAGAACCTGCAAGCAAGCTCACAAGGAATCTGTTCCAGTGTGCTCACAGACTATAAAATGCTCCTGACAGCTCCAATAATAGTTGCACTAGCAAAAGAAATTCCTCTTAAAACAATTTGAGATCTTGAGAAATGATTAAAGATCTTGATTTTACCGAAAGACACTGATGTCACCTCCAGTTATTTGATTGAAAAAAATATTTCATGCTAAAAGAGTAAATTATAATGACAAAAATGAGTACAGAAAAATCTTATATTTAATTAATATGTTAATTAAATACTATTCACTGTTTCACAAAATTATAAGATTGCTTTTACATTTCTTTTGAAGTTTATGTTCTTATTCATGGATATATATCACTTTTCTACAGTTTTATGTTACATATTATATTTTTATGTATTTAGTACAGGGTCTACAGCGCCCCACTACACAGATCAGACTCTTAGTGATCCTCCTGTTTTCAGCCCCCCAAGGCTGGGATTATAGGTGCGTGCGCCACCACTCTCAGTCTCAGTGTTCCCCCGGGGGTGGGGATGGTGGGGGTGGGCGGCGCCCCATGCCAGGGATGGAACTCTGGTCCCTGCAGCTTTTATCTATTTGTTTAATTCTGTGATGCTGAACCTGCAGCTCTCGTTCATGCTGGCTGAGCTATAGCTGCAGCTCAAGCAGAATTTGACAGGAGCAGGAGGTATGCGTTAGTGCCTGCAGTGACACTTTCTTCCCACTTTCTGAAAGGGGTTCTACACTTTCGTTTCTCACAGGTATTTGCACTGGACCCTTCCAATTGTGTAGACAACCCGAATTTGTTCCATGTACCTGTTTCCAAGTTGCACTTTTAGAACATTAGCATTCAAAGTTAGTCCCCATCCCTTGTCTTCCACTTTCTGCTGCATTTTTATTCACCTCATCTCATCCATGACTGCAGTAGCTCCAAGAGTTGCCGTGGCTTCCAGTCTTCTACCTATGTTAGTCATATTTTTCTAAGCCATGTTTCTGATCATCTTATTTCCCTGATGAAAGGTTGCAGGTTTTTACTGTGCCCGTAAGTAAACCAAGTTGAATAAATCCGGTCTTTTTGTCTAATTACCAAAGGTCTTTTATGCTCTGATCACATTTGACCTTAGAAATCTTTTTCTCCATGATTCGTCTTTAGGACAGGCAGTCAAGCCCACTGCTTTACTAACTCCCAGTCCCTTTCCACCTGCAATGCTGCAGCTGAGCTTGTTATGACACATACTCAGAAGTCAGGGGACTCATGCCTGACTGAGCAAGTACGAAATCATGCCTTACAAAACTTTCTGTGAAGAATAAAAAAGTCTTATGTGATATGCTTCAGTTTCCTTCAAGAACACTAAAATATTAAGGAAGATTTCACCAAATATAGTTAATATAGCATTTTGATGGATATTTGTCAAGGAAGTAAGATCATGTTTAAACCCATTTTCCTGAGCCACTAAATTGAGTTTTTGCTATATATTTTAAGTCTAATATCTTCAATTTTGTAATTTCCAAAACAGAGTAAGAAAGCTTGCATTTTAATAGGCCTGATAAATACCTGTTTACCAAACTATGGGACTATAATTTATAGTTTCTGTGTTAAGTTCCCAAATCTATGTTGTCAATCTTGGTCACCATTGGTTTCAGTCTGTCTTTTCCCACACTCTGAAATGCCTCAAACCTAGGAAAATGATTTTTAAAAAATCCCGTGAGAATTTAAGACAAAAAGCTAATGGGTTTAAGAGCTACTATGGAAAAACTATCTTTAGTTAGACTGAGATCTAAGGAGTGTTTTAACAAGAATATATGAAAGGAGAAAGCATGAACTAGCCACTAAGTTGTCAGAGTCCAGCTGATGGGTGGTGATGATCCAGGCCTGGTAGATGGCTCTGTATGGGATGAAATGCATAAATTATGGAAGAATTTCAGTGGTAGGCTCAGGAATCAGTTACTTATTCTGCACTCATGGTAAGATGTGGAAAGGCTTGAGCATAAACATTCCTTTATCAGAAGTGCTTCTATGAAGAGATATTTTCATGGAAGTATATAGGATAGGTTGAAAAGCTTAGTTCTTATATTTAATAATTATTTTTTTAATTTCCAGAGCTTCATTATTACTTCAAAGTTCACCACTATTTTCTTACTACAAAGCCACAGGAGGCATCATTCTGAGTGATAGCTTTAACAGAAGGTATGTAATTTTGCTCAGCAGATGCAGCATATTATAAAGTCAGAATGACTTTGATTAGAACCCTAAATCAGTAATAGGAAAGCCTCCAGACAATGCAGTGACCCTCTAAATAAGGGTTTTCAAAAATGACTTCTGGAGATGGTTTGCTTAAGTTCCTATAACTTCTAAATAATAAGGTGTCCGTAATGAGCCTTAGCATCATATTTAACATAGTTGTGAGATACTATATTCAGAATAAGAATACTTAGAATGTAGAGAATGGAAGACATCCAGTTAAAAAAAAAAAAAAAAAAAGACTGGTAGGAGAAACCATGAAGCCAGCTCTGCTCTTTATATTTTCAGCCTCTTCCCTCCAGCTAGAGGACCATTTTATCAGTGTTTGGTCTGGACAGAATAAACTGTTTCAGCTCTTTCAAGTAATAAAAATTTTATTATAGGTGGTTTTAAAGCTTCCTAAGAATGTGGCGCTGTAACATTTGACGCAGGCCGATATAGGTCCTAGTTTTGCTGCTTGCTTTTGAGAAATCAGGAAATTACAGTGCTACCAAGTGAGAGTCTAAAGAAAAGAAACAGAGTTGTCACAAATACCTGTTCCAAGCTAGGAAATTTGTATTGGAACTCCTGGAAGATTTCCCAACAAAGTAAGTTCACCAGGACAGGGGTGTCTGCTACAGTCAACAGAGACTGACATCTGTAGAGTATATTTACTTACATCATATGCGAGTGCTTCCTCAGGATTTCATGGTGTTAGCAGATTCCAGTTCCTGCAGTGTAGGAGAGAGCACAAAAGGGCATGAGGCTAGTGTTAGATTAAGAATAATCTGTGTGCAACTACTCTCCAAGGTGACTAGTGAAAAACAATGACCTTTGATGGCAGAATAATATATATGTGTATATATATAGTAGTGTTTCAAAGCTTGCTGATAGACATGTCTGTAGTGACACAGACAGAAGACACGCAGTAGAAAACATTTTCCCTGCAAAATACAGTTTTTTGAGGCAAGGTATTGCTGTGTAGCCAAGGCTGGCTTCAAACCCTAAATCCTCCTACTTCAGCAGCCCAAGTGCTGCAATTATAGGGGTGCCTCATGGTGACTGATTCCAGAAATGTCTTTTTAAGCCAAACATCAAGCATTAGGCCAAAATTTTTTTATAATCTGAAGTGAAATATTACAAGGATTAGGAACCCTTCTCTCAGTTACATGTAAATACGCATAATGGGCCCATATCAAGTCGGTCTCTGTAGATAGTTATTTATTCAACTACTATTTATTAAGCACTATGTTGTAGATATAATAGGTAAATGAAATAGAAAACCAAATTTTAATGGCTAGAATGTTTGAGTAATCAGCAGAGCTGACCAAAGGCCTGAATTGGAGCCCTGGCCACCTGCATTTTTTTCAACCATCTACAACCAAGAGCATAAGAAGCCCATAAATGTGGAAATTTGAGTTTATTTGCAATTTGGCCAAATTAGCAAGGCAGCCAGTCTATCCTCCCCTCTGTCTAGCACACTGAATTTCTCCTATGTATAGAAGGCTAGAGTAAAGCCAGGAAATATGCATATGCAGGTGTAGGCAGGGGCCTTGGAACCGCAGTGTCGTCCTTGGCTTCAGGACTGGGCTTGGCAACTCCTACTCTCAGCATTTGGAAGCTGGAGAAGACAGTTTACCTTTTTTGAAAAAAATGCTATTTGTATTCGATAATGCTAGATATTGAATCCAGGACCTTGTGTGTGCGAGGCATGTGCTGTACCACTAAGCAATGTCCATGTCCTTATTTATAAAAATCCATTTTATTGGTTCGCAAATATTTTCTACTTTTAGACACTTTACATTAATTTCACTTCTGTCATAAATGAAAATATTTATGATACATGTAATTATTTGTAAATATGCAAATATTTGTGAATATTTTTCTTTCTGATGATTCCTTAATGATGTAATAAATGATTATTTGACTGCATGTAACAAAATTGTACAAATAAAGCTAAGTTTCTTGTGTGCAAGACCTACTGTGAATTTTTCATAGAAGCTAAAAACAATCCTTCATGGGTTAGGACATTTTTGTAGGTACTGTGCTAGGAACGCAGTGGTGAGTAAGTGGGACACATGCTTCCTCTGGCAAGTCAGCATGGCCTTTGAATTGATGCTTTCCATGTTCACACCAGCCTAGTCCATCTGTAGTCTGACCAAGTCCCCCTGATATCCTTGGGGTTTCCCTTCCATTCTTCTCTCCCTCCTATGAATAGCATCACATTTTTCTTTTGTACAATAACAATCTTCTCCTCCCTGGTATCACTGCTTGCACATCCTGCTGCATTCTTTCCCCATTTCTTAAGTCAGCCCAAGTTCTGCCTAACTCCCCTCATGATCATTTCCCCTCACTGCATAGCCTATATCAATCTTCCTGACATTCTCAGTATTCCAGGGAAGTTGAACTAAAAAAGACAAACATCACGTCAGTAAGCTTCTATCCAACTGAGCTTATCATACTGGAAGACTCCGATATATTAGGTTAGGTACAACACAGTCTTCTTTTGAATTATAACAACTTTTTCATGGTTTTCCTTCTTTGCAATGATTATTTCTTCTCAATCTGTTTCTCTTTCTTTCTTTTTTTTGGGGGGTTGGTTCAGCCCACCTAACAGTGGGGCTGGTATGGCATGTGATGTGGTGCCAAGGATGATACTGTGGTCCCCTGCATCTGCCTAAGTTTGCCTAAGCAGGTGCTTTAAACCTCTGAGCTATCTCGTCAGCCCTCAATCTGTTTCTTCATAGTTCTTCTTTTATTGCCTCCTCTTTTACTCTAGTCTTTACCAACTTTGCTCTGTTCATTATACTGAGCTGCATCACTAGCATAATCTAGATTAACTTCAATGTATTAGTACATATCAGAAAATTATAAAGTATGATTATGCATATATGTGATTTCTAAGGAGTTCTATAGCTTTTATTATAGTCACAAAGTGATTCAGCCATAATCATTTAAAATATGTGAAATGTCATGTAGAGTAGTTCTTAAAATTTTATGTCTCCAAGTTCTCTTTTCTA
>PVKN010037104.1:0-11307 GCA_004027915.1 Capromys pilorides
TTTTAATTTTATTTATTTATTTATTTATTTGCTTGTTGTGTTTGTTTGTTTCTTTATTTATTCATTTTGTGGCTGGCTCAGCCTGCCCTGGTGGTGGCGCTGGCGCAGCATGTGGTGCCGGGGATCGAACTGCAGTCCCCGCAGTCGCCTGAGCCCTCCTAAGCAGGCGCTTTAGACCACTGAACCATCTCGCCGGCCCTATATTTATTTTTGTACAGGGTTTCACTATGCAGCTTGGACTTGTAGTGATCCTCCTGATTTGTTGGTTTGTTTTTTGTGAGCCCAGGGTTCAAAATCACAACCTTGCACTTGCCAGGCAGGCACTTGTGCCCTGGAGCTATCTCCCCAGCCCCTGATCCTCCTGATTTGTGCCTCCCTAGGGCTGGGATTACAGACTCATGCCACTATGCCCAGACTCCATCACCAGCTCAGCGTGCCCAGGGCTGGGGCTGACTTTGCATGCAGAGCCATGGGTCAGACCCTTATCCCTGCGAGTCCACCACTTTCTGATCTACCTTGCACTGCTCTGAAATCTGGTATCTCTCTTTCTCGGTGTCAGAGCTCTCACCCACCTGGTGTCTGGGTTTCTGCAGCTTCTTCTTGTGAGGTGCTTGGGGATTTTCACTTTGCTGATATCAATTTTCGTGTAGGTATCAACGACAAATTTCTGGTGTGTTCTTCATAGAGGAACACGACTAAGGCTAAGAGGCCCAGTCATAAGTAGAAAGCCACTGGCCAACTGCTTCAGGAAGACCAGTCTCTTGCCTCTATGACACCCAGTGAGGATGACCAAGATGGTACCAGGAGTGATGGTAGCTCGAAGTTTCACCACATGCTGACTGAAGGGTTTCTTGCTGTGGATCAACAGGTTTCAGGGTACATCTTCAGCAGGGTAGTACCTAGGCATTTTTCTTTCTTTCTTTTTTTTTAAAGTTTATTTTATTTTCTTAAACCTCATTTGTTTGTTTGTGTTATGGCCGGCTCAGCCTTGGGGGGGGGGAGGGGGGGTACAGCATGTGGTGCCTAGGACGAGCCGCAGTCCCTGCAGTGGCCTAAACTTCCCAACGCATGCGCTTTACACCACTTAGCCATCTCACCAGCCCCCTAGGCATTTTTCAAAGTTTATCCACCCAGGTACCACCATTCTTGTCTCCACCAACTGGTTTTGTGATGGTAGCAAGAGCTTTCTTGTTTTTCTTCTCAACCTTTGATTTAGCAACTGTGTACTTTCTCTTATTCAAAGCCTTTCTGGAATACATAGCAGATCAAGAGTATCTACCAATTCCTCCAACCAGGACAGGATTTGGGCTGCAGTGGGGCTGCCCCTTCTTGGGATTTTTGCCTTCACCTTACCAGTACCACTGGCAACAGCCTTCTTGGTTTTGGGTTTCTTCTCTTTAGTGTCTGGCTTCAGTTTTTTTGCCCGCCATCTTGCAAGATGGGAAAGAACCATTTCTCCTTTAGAAAAAATCAAACAGCTAGAGTGTAATTCATTGGTAGAGTATGTCGCTAGTATACATAAGGCCTGGGGATTCAATCCCCAGCATATACAAAGAATTAACCATTATCCCTAATTTCTCAAAGGTTAATGTGCATCTTTCTCACATAGATCAATGCAACACAAGCAAAATAAAATTCTTTGAAATTTTTCACAAGAAATCTTTTCCCAATAATTATGCCAGCTTCCTGCTTATTATAACTACTAAAAAAAGTGAGGAAAATGTCCTAAAATGAGATCATTGAATTATTATTATTTTTGTGTGTGTGTGTGGGACCAGGGTTCAAACTCATGACCTTGCACTTGCCAGTCATGCTCTTAGGCCATGGAGCTATCTCCTCAGATCCTCTCCAGCCCTTGAGATCGTTGAATTATGATTCAATCCATCAGCATAAATTTTTCTTCCTTAGAAGAGATTTTTGTCCCCCCACCAAAGTTTTAAAAGAATAGCTCCATATTTAAAATGAGAAATGGGTACCTGGTTTCCAGCAAATTATTTGTCTGTCCCCAAGAAGCCCAAAGCTCATCTCCCAAGACAATAAAAAATTTTTATGTCAGAAGTAGAAAATAAAACTCACATAAGCAAAGTGCTGAACCAATGGTGATATTCAAAAGTAGTGAACTGGAAAGCCTTGTAGGGAGAAAAGAGGACTGCAGTAACCCTTTGCTGTCCAGCACACTACAGATGATGAATTACTGTACAAGAGCCACTGATACTGACCAACCCTAGTATAAGTGAATTTCTTTCTCAAAGTGATACAAGACTCACCTCTGAGAAAGACTCCATTAATTGCCTGAAAAACAGATCATTGAGCCAGGCCTGGTGGCACATGCCTGTAATCACAGCATTCAGGAGGTGAGGAAGGAGGATCACTGTGAGTTCAAACCAGCTTGGGCTACAAAGTGAGCTTAAGGCCAGTCTGAACTGTAAAGCAAGACCCTGTATCAGAAAAAAAAAAAAAAAAAAAGGCACTGAGCCTCACGCACTTGTTGAGGCAGAATTCCTAGGGGTGGCCTTCCCACTGAAGTGTGAGAACCCCTGGTTTATTAGTAGCTACAATGAAGATATTACAGGACCACAAAACATCTTTTCTACTTCTTCATTGGAACTCAAAATGTAGTAGACATAAGGTGTAATTTACACCGGTCTCAAGGACAGAAAGACAAGTATAAATAGACATGATATTTACAAAGTCTGACATCAATATGGAAGTATTAGAAAATAAAAGAGGAAGATTTACTGTAGAGAGAGTGTTTCTTTCAGGGGCCATCCTGGGAAGATATGAAATTTAGGTGAAGACCTAGAAGATCTAAACACAGACTATAACCCAGGCCAAGAGGAGGCAGCCAAGGACTGAACCCTAAAGAATCCCAACATTTGGAAATTTGTTAAAAGAGGAGGAGGAGTCAGTAAAGGAATCTGAAAACAACAGCCAGTTGGAAACTAATAAAATTGAAAGTGCTGGACTTTTAAAAATTTCTGTGTAATGCCAAAACTTAGTGGTGTAAGACAGCATTTCTCATCTCTGAGCTTCTTTGGGTCATGAATCTTAAAGCAATTATACGGCTGATTCTGGCTTTGGGTCTCTCGTGAACTTGTGATCAAGCAGTCAGCTGACACTGCAGTCATCTGAAGTCTGTAAGAGTCACTCCATGGTCCCTCATGTGGTTGCTGGCAAGCCTTAGCTCCTGTTGCCAGAACACTTCACCTCATGGCCTGCTCCGAAGGATGCCTCAAAGTCCCCATGGCATGGTAAATTGCTTCCCCCACAGGGAATATTGAAAAAAATCAAGAGAGAGCCCATGGCAAAAGCTTCTGTCCTTTATAACCTAATCTCAGTTAATAGCATATCTTCACCTCTGCTGTATTATGGCTCACATACCCCTGTGATACAAGCTACTCAGGAGGGTGAGGCAGGAGAATTGAAAATTTGAGACTAACCTAGGTAGTTAGTGACACTGTGCCACAAAAAATAAAAAAGGTTGGGGGTGTGGTACAGTAAAGGAACATCCTTGGGTTCAGTCACCAGTTCTCTTGTTATCTCTGTCTCTGTCTCTGTGTCTGTCTGTCTGTGTGTCTCTCTCTCTCTAACACACATACACACTGCATGTTGATGGAAAAAGTTAAAGACAATAGTAATAAGATAGTAATTAATTGACAAATGTACACAATCTTGGCAAAGGTAGTAATAAATACAAAATATACGGCAGCTCATATTCTAAGGCTGTTCTTTTATGTTGGTAAATATTTCCTCGATGCAGCAGTTCAGTGATATAAGCCAACTTGTGGCTCTCTTTTCCCCCCATCACACACACAACCTGCTTTATTAGCACACAGAGATCGGAGCTCTGATTTGAATCTGTGGCCAATTAACAACTCAAACACTCTATGAGTTCTCAGGGATCAAACTGAAAGGCTCTCCCTGTTGCTCCAGAGAAAATAAGAGGAGGTAGGAGAACAGCATTACTCGTCAGAGAAGCCCAGCAGCAGGCTTCTGCATCGACTTCTGCAGCTCCCCTCTTTCTTTTCCTTCCAAGGTCTTCCATGATTTGTTCCAGGTTCAGGTCGCTGGAAGATTCATCTTTAAGGAGGACACTTCCAGCTTCCTGAATTAGTGGCTCCTGGGGTCCAGACTTTCCTTTCTCCACAAGAGACGGGTCTTATAATGAGCTGGTCAGGCCCTCTGGCACCATTTGAATTCTTTTCCCTCAGACAGGATAATTGCTGAGGCCTTGCTTTGGGGAACCTGGGATTTTTTCCTAGGTCCTGGCTGGTCCAGATTTGGATTGCTTTGCTCATCTTTCTTTCCTGCTTGGGGTACAGTAAATGCCATAGGTTCACTGTCCAGAGACCTCTTTGTTGTCTTCTTTTTCAAGATGCCGTTTTGTGCATCTGCCATCTCTTGGCTTCAATATTTTAGTTTATATCATGGCCGATATGGGACTAGTCAAAGTTGGGCCTTTTCTCTCTCTCCTGCATCACTAGAGCCGCCTCCTCCTCTTTCTCCACACAGGGCTCGGGACTGTGGGCTCCACACAGCATCAGGTCTTTTCCATCGCCCCTGCTGTCAAATCCACAGTATTGGTGCCAGAAACCAAGCAAGCTCTTGAATGCTAATTTGCTCTGCATTACGAGCAGTCATTATGGCTATACCCAGTTTCTCGCTGTAGTCCTTGTCTCTGTATTTTTTTTCTCTCTTTTTGGAGTCAAGGACCGCTCCTGGAAGGTTTTTTAGTTTGTTTGTGTGTTTTGTAATGTATCTGGTTGTTACAGGGTCTCACCATGCAGCTCAGACTCATAGTGGTTCTCTTGTTTTCAGCCTCCCCAGCGCTGGGATTAGAGGCGTGCACCACTAAAGCCTCAAACCTGTGGCCAGCTCAGCCTGCCCTGGAGGTGGGGCTAATGCAGCATGTGGTGCCGGTGATCTAGACTAGTACTTATGCTTGTCTAAGCTTGCCTAAGCAAGCGCTTTAGTTCACTGAGCTATCTTGCCGGCTCCTGGAAGTCTTTAGTAGTGTTCAGGGAGATCTAAATGTTAGAAGCTGTTAAAAAAAAAAAAAAGTCACATGCAATTTATACTGCAGAGAACTAAGAGGAGAAGCAAAAAGAAAATATTCTCCCAATTAGTAGCAGATTCTACCATGCCTGGCCATTAGGAGTAACTATATTGCTTGTGTTATGGCTTGTGTCTAGTTGTCCCCCCAAAGCCTGCAATCATGGGGCAAGGACTTCTAGAGTTTGAGATTAACTCATGTTTCATTGGGATTATGGTTGATCCAAGGATGAGATTATGGTTCTGAGTAATGTTGGGATTATGGGTATGACCTGAGGCAGATAGCCTGAGGCAGAGAGCCTGAATATAATATAGGAGAGACAGAGAGACAGACTCTCTCTGTTGCCATTGTTGCTGTTTCATCACCATGAACTACTGTTCTCTGACATGTGCCAGTCTGCCCTTGAGCCAGCTGAGTATGGACTTAAACCTCCAGTAACTGTGAGCTGAAATAAACCTTTCCTTCCTTCATTTTGCTATAGGTATTTGTCCCAGCAATGAGAGAAGAGTAACTGAGACAACTTGACCTAAATGACTGATCCTGGGCCATAGGAGGCATGGGCTACTTCTCAATTACTTTTTTTTTTTTAGTTTAGATCATCAGTTTATTATAAAAGAGACATGGAAATTATGTACATGATGAAAGACAACACAAATTCAGTGCAATTGGGCAGCATCGTGTGATGCCATTTCAACAGTGATTGACTTCACTCTACATATTTTTCAAGCATGTCGCCATCTCTAAATAAGAAATAATCCTTGCTTCTAGAACTACTTTGGTGCCTCCATATTCTGGAAGAAGAACTTTATCTCCAACTTTCACAGTAACTGGTTGGATCTCTCCACCCTTTCCCTAGAGCCAGATCTCACAACTACCACAGTTGCCTGCAGCGTCTGTCTCTCTGTCTCTCTTTTACTACATTCATTTGCCTTGAGATTTTTCTGGATGCATAATACCTCCTTTGGTGACAGTTTCGGCTACACACCTTTCAGCCAATATGCAGTCAAACAGCGGGAGGAACTTCCAAAATGCCTGTCCTGCCATGGCTCCTTCTGCACAGCTCACTTGCTACCATGCCACCTCCACAAAGAGAAACCTACTCTTCAGCCCTGGGACACGTGAAAAGCTCAGTTACTTTTCTCTCATTGCTTGGACAAAATACCCAATACCCAGAATAAAGGAAGGAAAGGTTTATTTAACTCACAGTGTGCGGAGGTTTCAGTCCATACTCAGCTAGCTCCAAGGTAGAGTGGCACATGGCAGAGGGCAGCTATTCATGGTGGCAGAAGATAGCAAAGGGAAGACAGGGGCAGTAGTGGCAGGCCTCTCTCCATTCCTTCAGGCTATCTGCCCCTGGACTGGTATAGCACTCATACCCATAATCCCAGCAGGATTTACACCCATAATCAGAGCACTGGATCATGAATTAATCACAAACTCAAGAAACCCACCCAGTTGGGCATGGTGGCACGTGCCTGTAATCCCATCACTTGGGATGCTGAGGCAGGAGAATCAGTGTGAGTTTGAGACCAGCCTGGGCTATAAAAGTGAGCTCAAGGCCAGCCTGAACTGCATAGCAAGACCCTGTCTCAAAAAGACAAAGAAAAAAAAGAAAGAAAAAAATCTTCTGACAAAATCCACTACATGGGGCTTTGGGGGAAGGGGGTGGGGCACACTTAGATTTAAACCATAACAGCCACTTAGCTTTCATGCCCTGTCCAGGTGTCCTCAGGAATGTCACAGCAGTCATAATCCAAGTCTGTATTCTGGTCACAGGATCAATTATCTGGAAGAACTGAGAGATCAGACATACAGCTGTCTCCATTACTTGCGGTTTGGACAACAACACTGCACAAACTAGACATGGACTGAAACCACTTTCCTTTCCTTTTTGCTGGCCCCTCCTCTGAGAAAGATGCAGAATTATTTTCTTTGGTTGGTCTTTCTCACTATGCTGTATCCACATTGGATTTTCTACCCTTTTTCACCCTGAGCTTCTTTCTTTCTTTTGCTTCAAGAAAGACTATTAAGTTTTTTCTCCGAAGGTGCAGGAATTGCTTGGCTCAGCTCATATGCCTTTATCTCGGAGTTAACTTCATCTTCTAGAGAAGCTGAAACCTCTTGAGTATGAGGTGCAATCATTACCCTTTTGGGATTGGCCTTATCATTAGCAACAGAAGAAGCAATTCTTGGTTCTTCGACTGACTGGGTGTGTAGTATGGGATTTCACAGGAAGTCTGTACAAAACTAAGGCCAAGAACACCTTGAGAGACTTGCACAGCACAGTTGGGACACACTCCTAAAATTCTGCACTGGTGAGAAGTACTTTCTCCTCTCCATTTTTGTCTGTGGCTTTTCCTTTTTTATTTTTTCTCTGACAAGAGTATGAACCATTCTCTGTGGTAACCTTCTCCTCCTCCTTTTCTAACTTGGCCTTTGGTAGACTTGATTTGGCTTCAGCTTCTGTGGAACTAATCTGCAGGATCTCAGAGGGTGAGTCATGGCTACGAGGTATCTTGCTATAAATAGCAAAAGTTTTCTTTGGTGCTTTTCCATATTCTTCTTTATCCTGTAGAGTTGCCATCATTCAGCTTAGAAACTACATTTTATTTCTCTCTCTGATCAATACTGAAGAGAGATTCAGGAAGTCAATTTCTGATAATTCGAGTTGCTGCTACTTGTTTCACCTGAATATCCTTTTACTACAGTAACAAATGTTGAGAGCTTGTTCACTGAGAATGTAAACGTGGGTAGCTAATAATCAGCAACTTTCTTTTCAACAGACTAGGGGCTTGGGGCTCCAAATAAGTATTTAAGATTTTAATCTATACTTTTGGTAAAAACAGTGCTCTCTCTTATTTCACTTCTGACCCAAGCTTCTTTCTTGCACACTAGGCAAGCACGCTACCACTGAGGTACGTCTCCAGCCCCTCCCTGTTAACGTTGAGGTAAAATGTATCATATTGTTTAAGTATGCTGATTGGCAAACCACAGATGTATTATTAGTAGTTGCAACTTTTAACAAAAAGAAATCACAAGCCAGGCATGGTGGTGCACACCTGTAATCCTAGCACTTGGGAGGCTGAGGCAGGAGGATGGGTACGAGTTCAAGACCAGCCTGGACTACAAAAATGAGTTCAAGGCCAGCCTGAACTGCATAGCAAAACCCTGTCTCAAAAAGATTAAAAAAAAAAATTAAAAAATATAATAAAAAGAAATCAGATTTTTTTTTGAATATTCTCACTACTTTTACACATCTCTCAATAATTTACACTTGGCATCCTTTCAAAATTATAGTATTACATCTACTTCCAGATCTCATTTTTTTTTTATTTTAAGGAAATGTTTACAGGGTGTTCAGGGTCTCACTACTAAATCAGACTCATAGTGATCTGCCTATTTACAGCTTCCCAAGAGCTGGGATTACAGGTGCGTGCTACCAGACCCAGTCTCAATTGCCAGTCTCAGCATGCCCCAGGGGTGGGGCTGGTACAGCAGGCCTAGGAACTGAACCCCCTGGCACCTGAGCCTGCCTGCTGGTGCTTGAATCCACTGAGCTATTTGGCTGGCCTCTAAGAAGAATTCATTGTTGTGTCCATTACTGTGATATGTCAACTTTTGCGGATTAATAAATGCCTAGCAAATTAGTAAAGCACGAATCTGTGTGTGTCTGTATGGCTAAATGTAGGCCAGCAAACTGAGGGGAAAGGGCCCAGCCTAACTGTGGGTGGCACCAACCACTAGCTAGGCTTGTAGCCTAGTTGGGATAAAAGAGGAAAAGAAGAAGAAAAGGTACCCATCTTGAAGAGTTCCAGTCTTTCTGGGAGGATTTATTCTTCATTGCTGTTGTTTTTTAGACATTGGTCTCCAATTTCTTCAGCCATCAATGCAGATTCACTTCCACGATCTTCCGGAGAACTTCCAGGCCTCTGATGTTGGACAAGCAACACATCTGTGGTCCCTCTTGCTCTATAGCTTCCATCTTTACGGCTGAGTGGCTGTTGTATTCTGTGGCCTCTGATCCTGTAAGCTGTCTCAAAAATCCCTTCACATAACTAGACATATATTTTCCACCGCTTTTGTTCCTCTAGAGAACCCGTGGTGCAAATGAGATTAAGCACATGTATGGCCTCAAGTAACCTTGTACTAACCGACAAAAGGAAAAAAAGAGCATCAAGGAGATGTGTCTGCTTCTCACATGTTTGTCCCAGAAGTAGCAGATTGCCCCAACACATTTTATTAGTGTGATCCAGCAATCTCGCCACATGGATGTAACAGGAACTAAGAGATGTGGTTCTATTTGTCAACCATTGCTCTACATGAGAGACAGATATAGTTTCACAGATAGCACCAGAAAAAAATATTGAGGAAAAGCAATGGAAATAATAAAGCTCATTTGAGATATAAACACAAAGAGTCTAATCATAAAAGCAGATGGTGATGATAAAATTTTTGTGAAGTGATTTTCATTCTAAGTGATAAGACGCCTGAAGATTAGAAGATGTGGAGAACCGACTGTGTCCAGCATGTAAATCAGAGCTCAACAACAAAATCCTGGCATGAGGGGCCAAAGAGATAGCTTAGAGGCATAAGCACTGACCTGGCAAGCACAAGGGCCTGAGTTTGATTCTTGGCCCCACATGCCATGCCATCTCAGCCCCAGGTGCCTGGGTGCACCATCTTGGCTCCAGATGGGGGCACCTAACATGTGGCCTGGGTGTGTTGTGGCACACGCCTGTAACCCCAGCACTTGGGAAGATGAGCCAGGAGGATCTCTGGAAATTTGAGACCAACCTAGGGGCTACAAAAGTGAGCACAAGGCCAACTCAAGTTGCATATTGAGATTGTGTCTCAAAATCAAATCAAATCAAATTCTGGCATGATTGTGCATACCTGGAGTCTTAGGTACTCAAGAAGCTAAAGAGGGCCGGCGAGATGGATCAGTGGTCTAAAGCGCCTGCTTAGGAGGGCTCAGGCAACTGCGGGGACTGCAGTTCGATCCCCGGCACCACATGCTGCGCCAGCGCCACCACCAGGGCAGGCTGAGCCAGCCACAAAATGAATAAATAAAGAAACAAACAAACACAACAAGCAAACAAACAAATAAATAAATAAATAAATAATTAAAAAAAAAAAAAGAAGCTAAAGAAAGGAGAGAAGTTTGCTACCAGCCTGGGCAACTTAGCAAGACCCTGTGACCCTGTCTCACACACACACACACACAGATGCACACACACATACACACACATACAGAATTCTTAATCTGCCTTGAGAATAATTTTGGACAATTATTTCCTGAATTTACTAAATGAAAGGTAGAATAGGATCATTTACATTTTTTTTTATTCACCCAACAAATATTTCTGAAATTCTACTATGTAACAGGGCTTATATTATAAATATTAGAGAAAATTATAATGCCAAAAATATGGCAAGTCTCCTGCTATAAACCCCCAAAATTCTTATGTTGAAATCCTAGCCTCAATATGACGCTATTTGGAAGTAGAGTCTCTGAAAGGTCATGAGGTCATGAGGGTTCAGCACTTGAGAGTGTCCTTAAAAGAAAATCCCAGAGAGCAGTCGCTTTCCTTCCTTCCCGTGGTGACACATCCACGAGCTACCTATCTGCAATGCAGAAGAAGACACTTGCCACACCCTGATTATGTTGGCACCTTGACCTCAGACATGGGGGCTCCAGTGCTGTAAGGCATACACTTCTTTCTGTTTGTAAAACACCTGGTCTGTGGCCTTTGTTCTATCAACCCAAACTGACAATGTCCCCTATTCCCAGAAATCTTAGAATGAGGAAGATGATTCAGCTAAGAACCTCTATGCAGTGTTCTTTACTATGAGTTGTGACTTACATAACCACAAGATATTAAAAAGCAATATGTAGGGCCGGTGAGATAGCCCAGCAGCCTAAAGCACTTGCTTAGGCATCTGAAGGGACAAGGGTTTGATCTCCGGCACCACATGCTGTGCTAGCCCCACCCCCAGGGAGGCTGAGCGGGCCATAAGAGAGAGAGAGAGAGAGAGAGAGAGGGAGAAAGGCAACATGCTAGCTGCGAATTTCATAATAACACTTTTATTTTAACATGCCTTAGGCTGCAAAAAGATGAAATTAAATTTGAATGTCAGTTTCTAGTTAAGTAGGGTGGGAATCTTGTAGGTTCATTTATTATGCCCCACACCATCCCTGAGTCCACAAGGCAAAGCTGAACCTCAAAGTTCTCAAATGGCTTCCAGGGAGCTAC
>PVKN010037105.1:0-11305 GCA_004027915.1 Capromys pilorides
GGTGGGGGGGGGACTGAGTAAAGGCTAATCTGTTACTATAGCCACAGGAAGATACGAAAGACAGTATGAGATGAGTCTAGGCGTAGTGGCATGCACCTGTAATCTCAGCACTTGGGATGAGTCAGGGCTGCATAGTGAGACCCTGCACATACACTGGAAGAAGTGGGGGGAGAAAAATAGAGAAAGGAAACATAGCTAACAAAAGCCAATGTGTAGTGTTGATTCATTTCTGCTTACCTAAGAGTTCTCAATTAAATTTTAGAATGATTTCTTCCCCTACTATTTCTTTTACTAAAGCACAATTGCAGAGAAAAAAGTCAACAGTATGTTCTTTGAATGAGACCCTAAAAACAAGGCCTCAAAAGATATACCTGCACCTTTTTCTAAGCTTCTGGATAAAAGAAAACTTAAAAGAAAATCATCAATCACTGAGGGTGAAGGAAGATGAGATGAAGAGACGGTGGATAATATGATCAGCACAGTCCAAAGCTGATGATGAATTATGCAAATTCATAGAAGACACTTAAAGAGGGGGACATTCAAAGAAACCTATAAAAGTGACAACAACAAATGTGATAAAGTAGTTTGGCAACCTATCTCAGCACTGAAAGTATACCAGCTATGAGGTCCATACTAAGAACACCACTTTTAAAGAGGACATTTTTATCTGATAACATTTTGTTACATTTTGTAACAAAAGTTTAAGAGAAACTTATGGAATAAGCCCTGAGTACCATTAAAAAACCCTTTCCGTGCCACTTATTTCTATAATTAACGAAAGCAATGCTTGAATCCTTCCAATCTGTCAGAATTAAAACATTTACATTTGCACAGTACTTAAACTTTTTAAACGATTATTCACATACCCTGAGGTGGTCCTCACAACAATTCAGGGAAGTAAAATGCCTAGCTTTTCTAGTTACAAATGAAGGATTCAACAATTCAACCATTAACTAATGGTCTGAGTAATGTTAAGCAGCCAGTCAGAGGACTAAATCACAGATCCCTAATGTAGTATGCTGCAAAGCCTAGACATATGTTCTTCTCTAAGATCTGTACACTAGCATGAGAATACTTCAGTTGTTTTAATTTTGGAATCTGGGGTAAAATATTTCAAGTAGTAGCCTGCCAGACTATTTAAGATAAAGAAATGAAAACTGTAAGAAAACTTGATCTTCAAATAACATATAAAAGCTGTATGCATGTCAAAGAAAGAAAAGATGTCAGTGGCATTTTGCTGCAGAAGAAATGATAACCTGGAAAAATAGAAAGATATATTAAGGTTGTTAGTGAGAAAAAAAATACTTAGGATATTAACTGCTGCCAGAGTTCAAACTAAGTTTAGCATCATTTCTAGAGAAAATGTAAAGGAATTCCAGAAGGTACTTAAGTGAACAAAATGATGAAATAAAATGAAAGAGATGATAATTAAGAAAAATAAGTAAATAAAAAACAATATAGATGTTAAAATTAGAAACCGTACCTAACAAAAACAGACTCATAGGCATGTTTATTATTAAGTGTATAATGATGATGACCTCTAAATGCAAAGACTCAAGAACAGAAATCAAAAAGTAGTTTTGTTGTTATAAGGAACAGAAGGAATAACTATAACCAGAGGGCCACTGAAGACATAACCACATTCATAGACATTAATAAGGCATTAAAGTATGCACAATGCCAACCACTGAGGTTTTTAACCATATAAAAACTCACCAAGCTTCATTTGTAAAATTTTCTATACCTACTTGTGTATTAGACACACTGCTACTAATGTCTGAAGAATCAACTATCAAATGTGTTTAATATGTAAAAACATTCTTTAAACACTTTGAACTATACAACTTCCTTTTGACCATAGTCTATACATATCTCATTGAGATCTGCATTTAAGAAAAAAAAAAATTCTGGCCCTGGTACTATATGAAACATTAACTCAGAAGAAAACTGTAAAATAGGAATGCCCAGAATTAATGACAAACACAATACATAAAGTTATAGACACAGCCAAAAAATAATTATACAACTCAAAAGAAAATCAGTAACCCGAAAAGATTTAAAAAAAAAAAAAAAATCTAAGAAATGGTATTATTTGAAGAAATGGTGGCCAAAATAACTATAATTGTCACTTCCCCCTTTTGAAACTACTGTATTCTTACTATTCCAAGAATGGCAGGTACCACACAAGAAAACAACCTATCACGCAACTAACTGCTTATAAACTATCACTCCACTATTATTTTTCACTGTGCAGAACTTGCTAAGTAAGGCTACAACTGCAATCCGTACACTGAAGATTTGATGTTTTCTGTCTCCCCTTTCTCAGTCTCTACCTTCTGGTGCTCAGCTTCTTAAATAAGGAAAATGAAAATCCAAAGCTGAAGTACTTCTGACCTCCTATCAAGTTTCCCACTCCAGATTGAGGTACGCCTGGTTCCCTTTCTCCATTTGGATCAGGACTCTGTTGCTGGCCACTTTGCCGGTTCCAGTCTGGTTCCTAGCAAATGCCAGGCTCACCTGGAGAGCAAGTGAAAAGAAAGGATCACATCAGAAAAATAAACCCAGATATCAAACTCTGCAGAGAATAGTGCCTGCGTCATCTGAGCAATCTTCCAGGAAAGCACAGATATCAATGAAAATGGGAAAAGGCATAGGAGGGTGAAGGCTTACTGCAGTTTATCACATTTAGCTTTTAGAAGGGACAAGAAAGGCAGGAAAGGGGGAATTTAGCCAACTTAAACTTACATCTTTTAATGGAGCACCTGCCTATTTCTAGACATATTTATAAGGTTCTATAAGGTTTGATAATGCAACATCTTGGCACTGCAAAAGACAGTACAAAGATGCTGGGCCTGAACTTAAAAGAATGAACTAGCAAGCCCACAACAATATACCACAAAGAGGATCTATCTCACACTGAAGGCTCAATGCCTGAGACATACATGTCACTGAGCTCACTGTTCTTAACTAAAATCCTACAACCTGCCTATATTCCCCGAGACTAACAAGAGTATACTGGGGTAGGATTACCTAAAATAGTCCATTTTAGCACCCTTGTTTGAGGTACCTCACTCATCTGAGAAACCAGAACTGGAATGAAGAGACCCTTTACCAGGAGTGTCAGTTCCTTAGCTATGAAATAATGAAATTAAGTTCGTCTGTGGAACTTAATTTGTGAGTTAAGACATCAAATTTCCTCTTGGTATAATACAGTGTTGGCTCTCTTTCTGCAAGAGAAACGGCCAAAGCCCTACTCCAAAGATGCATGATTTGTATTCCTTATAAGTAACCAGGAGTACCAGGGCTACTAGTTTATGTCCCAGTCTTCTCCAAGAAGCTGGAAAAGAATATCCTCCAAGCTTTCAGAGCATGTCTAATTATTGAAGGCAAAGCATGAAGTCTCTTGGTCCTAAGGTCTTGGAATTTTTTTGTTCCACCTGCTTGCAGAGTGGCCAAAGTAATCATTATTCACAATGGAGAAAGAATACCATGCTGTATTTTAATGTTCCCAGAAGGAAGGGTAGACAACCCTTGAATAATTAAGCTGAAATCATGAAAATCATGGGGTGGTCAATTCCAGAAGCCTCATTTAAAAAAAAAAATCATTCTGCCTAATTATTAATTTGTATGAGGATGGAATCTAGAAATATAGACAGAAGAAAATTAAATATTTCTGAAGGCTTTTATCTTTAGTTGTGCTAAGATGTGTTCCAGGGAGTAGTTTCAAGGGGAAGCCAGGTCTAGAGGGCACTACTACAGAACATACTATACTCCATGTACTTCAGAATATGTGTGTGTGTGTGTGGGGGGGGGGGTGGTCATCTTACTTCATTTCATGTCTGAAAACTTACACATTCTTTTCCTATGCATAAAAACAACTTTTACAATCACCTATTAAAAAGTGCTACACTCAGGAATAAAATCAGTATCTCTCAACTATACTCAATTCCAGAGATAAGACAGAAACATTTTTTTCCACCATGAACAAAATGATAATTTTCCCTACCTCCCTCTTCCTACAAAGCATTTCAAATGATAAACTGCAGTAAGTTCCTCATTTGCTCCCTCTGGTTCTCTTGGCAGGCTCTTTAGCTCAGGCTCTGTTCTCTGCAGTGTTGATTATCTGGATTTCCTTTTTTCTGAGCAAAGTCTCTCCTCCCTTGCTCTCAGGGTGAATGTGGTTGTTTTCAGGTGTCTGGTGATTCTGACCTTGGATGAGGCCAGAATTACAATCCAGGAGGCAGCTAGTAAAACAGAGTCTTAATTCAAATAAACACAGGGACTAGTTAGTTCTCAAACTGGAGAAGGAAAACTGACAAAGTACTCTACCTTTTCTGGATTTCTTGTCTTTCCTCTGGAAGGAACTCATCACCACAATAAAGATATAAAGAAACAAAGATATGGTACAACAAAAGGAGAGAAAATATCAAGACAAAGCATTAAGACTTATGAATAACCTACAATGGTCTAGCCAATAAAGAATAGGGGTGGGGGTGTGCACAATGATTATAAAAAATGCTCCACTCTCTGCACCAGCAGAAGCACACACATGGGAGAGGGAATCTATGACTAACTTTTTACTGGCCAATATTTACTTGAAAAAATCATCTCACTTTGTTTCTACTTAGCACCTAGCTAAATTTAATAGCTGTATTCCCTAAAGTATCTGACTCCTTCACAACAGACACCACAGAAAGAATTATAAGGCCAGGCGTAGGGCACATGCCTATAATCCCAGCACTTCAGATGCTGAGACAGGAGGATTGGTGCGAGTTCAAGACCACCCTGGGCTACAAAAATGAGCTCAAGGCCAGCCTGAACTGCATAGCTAGACTTTGCCTCAGAAAGACAAAAGAACAACCTATAAAAAGATCACAGGTATTTGTTGATAATACAGATTCAACTGACTATACTAAAAAAGACTAGCTAGTGAACATTTACCAGCTTACTAAAAATTCAACTTTACTCAGAGTAAGAAAAAATAAACTGGGGCCACCGAGATAGCTCAGCAATCTAAAGTGCCTGCTTAGGCAAGATTAAGCAACTGCAGGGACTGTGGTTGATCCCTGACACCACATGCTGCGCCAGCCCCAACCCCAGGGCAGGCTGAGCCAGCCAGAACATAAATAAACAAACAAACAAATAAAGTTTAAACTTGTAGTCATTTCAAAGAAACCATATAAGGATAAAAGTTGTTAACTAGTTTCTTTTACTATGAAATTTATCCAATACAGAGGTTAGAGAATTTCCTCTTAAGATTCCTTCATAGAGTTTGGTATTTAAAGATTAAACTGACATAAGCAGAGATATATAGATTCTGAACAAAACTACTTCTCCTTGTTAGTGCTTCTAGAATAGAAGGAAGACAATTAAGGACCAGAGAGATGAAGGAGCTCCTGCTCCAGGCACAATACACCATCCTGAGAAAGTCAGTAATACCACAGAACCTCCAAAGCCTGCAAATCCTCCAAAGCCAAATTTTACACAGTTCCCCCTCAGTTTCTATTTATAGTGGCTCTTAAAATCAAGTTTTTCCCTATTACCTAAGAATTATCTACAATAAAACATCTCAAGTGATGAAAGACACAGATTCAACAAGAGTATAATCAGACTTTACATGTGCAAAAGCTATAAAAAATTTCTAATGTACTTATAAGGAATATCATCAACAAACTTAATCCTTCATATAGGTAAGACAAGTAAAAAATTCATATACAAAAAGGGC
The DNA here is from genome assembly GCA_004027915.1 of Capromys pilorides. Lineage (NCBI taxonomy): Eukaryota > Metazoa > Chordata > Mammalia > Rodentia > Capromyidae > Capromys > Capromys pilorides. The sequence continues at coordinate 5,726 of PVKN010037105.1, forward strand.
TTTTTATAATCAGTGTATATTTGCACTAATACATACATAATAAATACAATCACCTTGGGAAGTTGGTACACACACATATCACATTTTAGTCTTTTGTACTTCCCTTCCCAACCCCTCCCTCCAAAATGTAAGTTTCACAGAAAACTAAGTTATGAGACAAAAAATTAAAATGTTCCGCACCTGCAGTGTACAGTTTTCTTTTCGTTTGAGGAATTCCACAAACCTGGCCACTACTCCTGGGGTGCTGATAACTTCATCAATAGGAGGGTTAGGTTCTGTTTCCAAATAAAATAAATAGGAAAGGAGAAAAACAGTCTTTTGATTTCAATACAAGAACTTTATAGCTCAAAATTACTTAATAATACCATTCAAATACCAGGCATGGAGACACCTGCTTGTAATCTCAACTCTTGGGAGGAACTTTGAGTTCAAGGCTAGCCTGAAGTATAGAGGAAGATAAAGTCTCAAAACCAACCAATCAAAACAAACCCAAAAGAAACCACACTCTATTTAAAAAATCTACTTTAAAAAAAAAACCAAAAAACTGAGTTTAGTCATTTTGAGAGTAGGATAGGTTTTCAGAAGGTTTTCAAAGAACATAGGTGTTAATATAAAAATGAAAGATGGACAGAATTGTTTATTTGTTGTGTTTTCACAGTGCTAGGGAAACTTACTTTTTTTTAGCCTTAGAGAGGAACCCAGAGCTTGTACATGCTGACAAGTACTTTAACTGAGCTATACTCCTAGTTTCTAAGAATTCTTAAAAATTAAAATTACTATAGCTACTATTTAAGAAAACTTAAAAAGGGAACAGATATCCAAAAGAAGTTAATTATATTCTGCTTTCTTCTGGCATATATACATATGTAGATATACAGATATATAGAGATAGGTATATAGATACATAGACATATCTTTTAGTCTATTTTATTAAATGTTGCCTTAAAAAATGGCAACACCAAAAAAAAAGGCATCACAGGATTCTCTGTGCTAATAGGATCTTGATTTAACACACAGCAAGAATTAACATTAACTGGCCAAATTAACCTCATTTTCATTCATGACAAAATAGTACTTTATAAAAGAAGTCATTAAAAAGAAACCTGTATTTCATGAATAGATAGGCAATGTCAGATAATCAGACTAATAATCTCAGCAACAGAACTGGTTTTAGTAGCATGCACATGGCACTACACAGTGAAATCACAGTAACAGAGATTCTCAGCAATATCAATGGCCTCACTAAAAGAAGGCACTAATTGACTTGGGACAGAGAGGGTTCTAAGGACTTGTCCTTCATCTGGTTCAACATTTTTCTCTCATTCAAATAATTGGTATAAATAAATTGGATGATATTAAATATAAGTTGGTATAATATAACTACAGAATTTTTTTTTAAAAAAATCTGGCAATGAAACAAAAAAAAGCAAAATTTAGAAAATATTTTTCTGTTCTGGGAGTGGGGCGATATCTCACTATGTGGCCAAGCACAGCACTAAACACTTGGCTCACATGATCCTCTTGCCTCAGCCTCCCAAGACTACTTGGGACTACAGACTTGCTTCACAACTGATTCTAAAAAATAATTTAAAAACCCGTATCACTTCTCAATAATCTCTACATTTCATGAAGAAAAATGCTAAGGATTTGGTTTGATGAGAATCTGATGAAATGTTACTATGCTGTGACTACCAAAACAATTAAAAGACTAATTATTAGAATGGACGATCTTACAGGGCTAGGGAGACACCTCAGTAGAATAAGCGCTTGCCTGGAAAGTGCAAGGGCCTGAGTTCAATCCCTAGTCCCACAAAAAGAAAGGGAAAAAAAAAAGAGTAGCCGATCTTAGGACAAAAAGGCAAACTCTCACCATGCCCATCAATAATAACACATCTGGGGCTGGAGAGATAGCTCAGTGGCATAAGTGCCTGCCTGGCAAAGGGCAAGGTCCTGAATTTGATCCCCAGCACGCACACACGCACGCACGCACGCAACACACACACACACACACACACACACACATAATGACACATCAGGAGCATTATATTCCAGTTTGCACATTTTTAAGAAGGATGTCAGTAAACTAAATGCCATGCACAAATGAGTAAAGTTATTAAAAAGTCTTAAAAGCCACTACTCAACATGCTGAAAGATGCTTTTTTTTAAAGAGTAGCATGATACATTTTTCTTTCACGTGAGATGTTACACAAAAGATACATTTTTGTGTGTCATGGCGTTAAGTTTTTATTATGCTAAGTTTTTAACTCACTAATGATTCTAAACAGCCATAGTTTACCACAGGGTAAGGTAGGATGAAGTATTTACTATTAACATTTTAATAAGGTTTAAATTACCTTTACTTGCTTAGTACCATATTCTATTGTACACTAATCATAAAAGGGTAGTAAGCTATCCTATCTACTAATAAATCCATACTTAAGTTTCAGGAGTAAACTACTAACATTAAAATCAACAGAAGTTTTTATAAGTAAGAGTGGAGTTTCTCCAAGTTAAGATCTTGACTGATTCAATAAGGTCTTTTCTAGTACAGTTGAAAAATTAAAGGTCAGATCTCAAACAAACAAGCAAAAAGGCATTGTTCAAAAATCACGCATTTCTACATTTATCAGTTTTTCTAACTGACTGAAATACAATTCAAACCTAGTGTGCTGTATACCCCTATAACCACAGCATTCAGGAGGCGGAGGCGAGAGGATTGCCATGAGTTCAAGACCCGCCTGAACTATACTAAGAGACTTTGTCTCAATAAACGTTTTTTAAAATTAATCCTAAATAATAATAATAATAATAATAATAATTCTATGGGCTGGTGAGATGGCTCAACAGTCTAAAGCACCTGCGTCGGAAAGTTTAGGCCACCACAGGGACTGCGGCTTGATCCCAGGCAACACATGCTGCGCCAGCTCCACCCCCAGGACAGGCTGAGCTGGCCATAACACAAACAAATAAATGAGGTTTAAGAAAATAAAATAAATTAAAAATAATAATTATTATTATTCTAAAAATACACTTTAGTCAGGCATGGCAGCTACACACCTTTAATCCCATCAATTAAAACACAGAAGGGCCAAATAGCTCAGCAGATTAAAACATCTGCAAGCAAGCGCAGGGGCCAAAGGTTTGATCCCTGGGCCTGCCTTGCTGGCCTACCCCAGCAATTGAGACTGGGTGTGGTGGCATGCACCTCTTGCGAGGCTATGAACAGGCAAATCATTATGAGTCCAATCTAGTAGTGAGACCTTACTTTGAACACCTTGTTGACCCTTCCCTAAAACACACACACACACACATACACACACACACACACACACACACACACACACGATAGAAAGGGGAACTGCTGCTAAGTTTGAGGCCAGCTCAGGCTATATAGTGAGATCAAAGCCAGCCTGAACTACTTAGAGAGACTCTGTCTTGACCCACCACCCCAAGCTCCAAATAAAAAAAATAAAAATATAAAATAATATAAATAAATAGCATAAAATAATATAAAAATAAATCAAATTATTTGAGACATGAAAACAGATTATGCGAAGGAAATACTTTACAGAGATAAAAAGATACATTCATATTTAGAGCTCACCTTTTGAAAGCAGTTTTCTGAATTTCTGCGTTGCAGAAAGCTGCTGCTCTGGGCTATTAGAAAATATCATCTCAATCATATCAGAAGTAATTACACCACCCTGGGATCACAAACACAAAGGAAATATAATAAGACATTAACTTTCTTTGTTTTATTTTTTGCGGCACTGGGAATTGAACTCAGGACCTTCTGCTTACCAGACAGGAACTTATACCGCTGAGCTATATCCCCAGCCCCAAGATACTAACTTTCACTTAAAAACAAAGATAAGTTATTAAAGTATCACGTTAGCCACATTTCTCCAGATATTAATACAGGTAGAATAACAGTCATACCCAAAAGTTTATAAAACAATTAGTGACACAATGAAGTCAAATTCTGTCTATTATTTTAAAGCACACACTGGTAAGAAAGTCATCTCAATAGTAAATGCTAACAAAAGACACTTACTATCTCTCCTCTCCTTGCTTAGCGCTTCCCTGTTATTATACAAATTAAATGTTAAATTCTAAACAATGGCTTTTCAAGACCTCTAAAACTAAAGCAGCTGCTCTAGATCTGTCACATCATCCTATCTTAATTTCATGCCCAGCCAGCTCTGGTCACTTCTAAATATTTTTCCTTATTATTTGTTAATGTCTGGATTACGCCAGTTTACCTGAAAGCCAAAGACGACCTTCTCTTTGTATTTTTTCAAATTCATTTTAACTGATACATAGAAACATTTGTACCATATTAAAGAGACGTATGTTGCTTCCACTATGGAACATTTTATTTTTGTTGGTACTGGGGATTGAACTCAGGACCTTGTGCTTGTCAGGCAAGCACTTATTCTGCTGAGCTCTCTCCCTGACCCTCAACTATAGAACATTTTAAAGCAAGACCCTAACTACTTCACCACTCTATCACTAATGTTGGGCATACAGCAATACAAATGTTTGGCTCATACTTAATGAAGGAGTAGATATTGGTTCTATATAAATCATAAATTCTAGCCACTGCAAATTCAACAGCTGATTCTTAAAACTTACTTATAATTCCTATTTTCTTGCTTTATTAAACCTATTTTCTCACTTTACTACAAGTTGGTGCAGACAAGGTATTTGGTACTAGGGACTAAAGATAGAGCCTTTGCACTCAGCTACAACAGGGTCTCGCTAGGTCACCCAAACTGGGCTAGACTTGTGATCTTCCTGCCTTAGCTTCTCAGAGTTTGGGGATTGCAAGCATGCATTCCACCCCCCACCTCCAGTATTTTACTAAATTAATAAGCTTTTTCTGTTTCCCACTATTTTCTTGCTCACAATGAAACAAAGTTCATATATTAAGAAAGGTTATGGTCCGTAAGATGAACTATAAAAATGTTTCACTGAATATAAATGTTAGGTGGTTGGTAAACAATAGCTAACACTTAAAAATACCTGTAGGGTAGCATTGTTTCTATTTCTCTGAAGAACCATAATAAAATCCATAAACCAATATATTCATTTAATAACCTATATACAATATGTAACAATATATCCACTTTATTTTTAAATTGGAAAGACTAAATTTCTGAAAGCCCTACAAAATGGCAGCATTGGCAACAATGTCTTAATCAACTCTAAAAGAAATATACTCCCTTCTCAACTTCAAAAGAAAACAGGTACAGCTAGAGCTAAGAAAGGAAATTAAAAAAAAACCAAAAAACACCCAGAAAATACTGTCCATAATATACCACCACTTGCACAGAAAAAAAAAAGGTCAGGTGGATATGGAGCATTTACTTTCCTTCAGAAACAAAAGCTCTATAGAAGAGTAAGAACTGAGTAATGATGGCTATCGATGAGTAAAAATATTGGATGACTAAGGTAGGAAATCTCTCTTGAAAAAAGTATACATAATCTATTTTAAAACTACCAAATTATAATACACAGAAAAATACAGGAATCATCTACACAAGACATAATTTTTGTAATTATGTAAGTCAAAAAGTC
>PVKN010037106.1:0-11305 GCA_004027915.1 Capromys pilorides
TAGGTCTTTGCTAAGGTGGCTTATGCTGTGATTTTGTTCAATGGTATCTCATAGTGAAAGTTTCAGAGCCCCTGTGGAGGCTGGAATGTTGGGTGAAGTTGGTGAACATTAGTAGGAATATTTTTTCCCAATTCACTCTCAGGTGTTTATTTCTGTTCTGCAAGATTAGAACAAATAGCCTGCGAAAACCAAACTCATAGCTCCACCTCAGAATGTTCCAAATACCAACCAGTCTGGTGTGTTTCGCTCTCTCATTGCCCTATGAGTCTTCCATAGAGACTGCCATCAGCAAGACCTGCTCCCAGTTCTCACCAGGGATGGACAAGACCACTCTTCATGCAGGTAACTCCAGTGCTGTCTCTTATTATGGAGCAGCATGTGCAGGAGCCAAGGCTTGTGGTGTGGAGAGATCAAGGGGAGCTGAGCCAGGTGAAGGTGGGGCAAAGGGCAGAACCAAGTTCCCCTTGGTGAGCCCGCTTTTCATTCTCACAGGCAAGCCTTCATACCTGTAAGCCAGAGACGCACATTCCAATCAAAAGCTGAAGTAGCATCTTCAGTCAACTTGTTGTAAATTGCAAATTAAATATGAAAGAAGTATGTGTATGTCGCCTGTGCATCCATGCTGGAGGGGCATGGAGTTCACACAAGAAGAAAGAGCAGCAAGTGGTTGAAACTTGCAGATTTGGACACATGAAGTATGTGGGTATTAGCAAGGCAATGAGCAGACAGCAGGCTCTTAGCAATTTTTCTCTGCTAAACTCTTGTCTGCTAGCTGTGTGTGTTACTAGAACATTGTTAGTTACCTAACCTCCTTCTTTCTTATAGAAAGTATCATGGAAACTTGCCAGCCCCTCAATGTGCCTGTTGCTATTATTTATTGTTGCAGACTACTTGATGCATTAGGCAGGCCAGTGACTCAGTTATTATAAATGAAACATAAACGAAGGAGTTTGAGGAAAGTTTTTGTCTTCTGCCATAAGTATTGTCTTTCTATCTCTTCTGCCTATCTGGAATAGTGTGGAGATTAAGGTGGGAAGACACTACAGCCACATTTTGACCACGAGGTAATATGCACAAGGCCATAAACCTAAGATTGAACAGAGTCTACGAGGACATTGGACATTATCTCAAGCCACAATTCCAGTGTGGGACTGTTGGTCACATGCTCCCAGCTGTGTGGAAGAATGTTTTGTTATTTTCACAGAATGCATTTTAAACTGAGATAATTGATAATATTCAGCAGTAACTGCATTCGTCAGGATAACAATGTCTGTTGTAAACAGCCACCACCACTTGTCCACCTGTTGTATAGTAGAAGTTTATTTCTCACTGATAAAATCCCATACTGATACTCTTGATCAGCAGAGAACCCTTTGCCAACTATGATTCAGAGGCTCTGTCTCCTTTCTATCTGATGGCTCTGTCACTTTCAGTTCATGGTTTTCAAAGTCATTCTTTGTTTGCATTTCTGAATGGCAGAATGGGAAGAGAGGGAGCAATGTAAGGCATGGGGACTCTGGGGGGTGGTGTTCCCCAGCCTTGGAAGATGTGTCAGGTCTCCCTGCTTCCCCACACTCCAGGGAAAGAGAGGTAGTGTTGGCAGCTCTGCATCCCAGGGGAAAGGAGAGGCTTTCGTTCGAGCCCTGCTGGCATCTGGGCATCCACCATCCATCATCATGGGCTGTTGGGTGCCCAGGGGTGAGCTGGTCTTCATGTCTTCATCATGGTGATTGACAGCTGAGCTGGTACTTGTTGGCACTGGGGTGCTTGGATGGCAGAATATGAACACAGACAGGAAACCAGACGTGCGGATTTTCTTTAGCTATTGAAGAGAATGTGAAGGTTAAGGAAGGTGACAGGGTGAGGACATAGATATCTAGTACCCTGCTTCACTTAGGGTGGGTAAGATGTTGGGAAAGACAGGGAAAAATTAAATTTTCTTTTTTTTTTTGTCTTTTTGAGGCAGGGTCTCACTATGCAATTCAGGCTGGCCTTGGACTCACTTTTGTAGCTCAGGTTGGTCTCGAATGTGCGCCAGTCCTCCTGCCTCAGACTCCCAAGTGCTGGGATCATAGGCGTGGGCTGCCACCAGTCCAGCTGAAAATTAAATTTTCTAACCTCAAGGCATAGAGTGACTCTAAAGAAATTACAAGTAAGGTAAGGATGCCAGCTGCTGATTCGGTCACAGCTACCTGCTATCCCCAGAGGGGATGTGGTGCCATGGTTAGAAACTTGGACTTGGGCCGTGAATTCCGGTTCTGTCCTTCAGTGCTTCTGTATCCTTGGACAAATTCCCTGCCTCCATTGCATTACCTAGGTAAGGAGTCAATGTCAGTGATCATCTCGTAGGTCTTAGGAGAACATAAAGTGGTACAAAAAATAAAGTGGTAGAATAATAATACCTATAGAGTATTCAGTAGATGTTTTAGGACTCACCAGCTTGGCGTGTCCAGAGTCAGCCTCTAGATGGCGCTGAAGCAGAGAATCAGTTTGACACCCACTTCAAGCGGCTCAAACACAGGGATTTATCATTTCTCCCAATTCAGGAAGCGCACAAGTCAAAAGGCTCTCGGCTAGATAAAGTTACCTTGGAAATTTCTCCTCTGTCCTTTGCCCCTGAAAATCTATGTGTCTCTGAAGAAAGGTTGTTGACCATTATGCAGTGATTCCTCATAACAATACCAAATCCCAACTTAATTTAAATCCAAGCAGACAGCATATGCTGAATAGGTATAATGCTTATTAAAGCCCTTTAAATTCTCAGTAAATTTCATGCCTCATTCCCTTTGACAGGTTCTGTGGGCTTTGAACATTCGTGTCTCTGGGTCTGTTTGGCAAGTGTTTGAGGCAGCCAAGCTTTTCTGATTTACTGTAGTCACTAAAATCCTGGTGGGTGTGGAGATCCCAGGCCCAGGTGCTGGTCTCAGACCCAGCACAGTCAGGTGAGCATGGTGTTTACTACTGTTTATAAAGTTGGAACGATGACCTGTCTCTCACTGGAGGGAATGAATTCAAAGTTGCTAGCGATGCTTCCCACGTACAGCACTTCTCTTCACTGAAAAAAAATCTGCTTAATAATTCCCCCACCCCCAACCCCCGTCTGCCCACCATTTGTTCTGAACTGAACTTTAGGCATGATTGTCCTCAGCGCCCAACTAATGGAGAAAGGAACAAATGAAAAAGGAGAGGACTTCCTCTGGAACGGAATTTCCTGCTTCCCTCTCCTCAGGGTCCTGTCTGCCATTCTACTTGGGATGAATTTGTTAGATGAATTCAACAGAACCAAAGGTGAGCTGACCAAAGAATATTCCTAAAATGGTTAGTGGTGAAGAAAGAATAACTTAAGGGCCAGAACTTTGTGTCTCCCTGGATTATCCAAGACAAGCCAGGCCACATCTCTGAGTTCTCATTGAGAGGAATCTCATTGGTCATTCTGGTCCCTAGTGGATAATCTGTGAGTACTACTACGAGCAGCGAGGTATGCCAAGGAGACGGCATATCTTCCTAGAGATAGAACAGGTCTTGGCCGCCTTCCTACTTTTCTATTTGACTATTTTCTCTGCCTTCACGAAGAGCTGTTTCAGTCTGATGGATGAAGACAGGAACCCTCTGCACTGCCAAGACAGTCCTCAAAGGCAGTGTTGGATTAAAAAAATGTGGATGCCTCTAAAAAGTTAATAATATGAGGCCTCTTTTTAAATGCGGTCCCATCATATTGGTACATGCACTACATGAATGAGAACATGATTATCTAAGGATTAAAATTAACTGTAGATACACAGATACATTTCTGGCTTCCCACTAAGATGAGGGACTTACTAAGGCTTCCAAAAGAATGTTTCTTTGAAATATTTGTACACTAAACACACAGATAATTATAAATAGAATCGCAAAAAGTATTTCAGTTTTTGCCATGTATGTAAATTCTGGGATCATAAAGTGAGGGTACTATAGTAGGCACAGTTAAAATATGTAAACTAGTGAGAAAACCACAAGATAAATAGAACTGTCAGCCCACTGACTACTGCTAGAAGTTTTTATAAATTCTCCCAGAATCATTTTATGTGTTTTCTGATATATGTTCATACATATAATAATTACATAAAAACAATGAACTGGTTTATTACCCCTCTTGAACACAATCTTATGTTTTAGCTTTGCATTTTATAGTTTTTCTGTTACCCCTAACAGCATAATATTGGTCCTTTCCATTCACCAGTATAATGCTACAGATATACTTACGAACTTTCCATCAAGCTATCTTTAAAATGTTTCTTTTAAAAATATGACTTTCTGTGTTGAAATTTTTTAGTACCCCTTGTCCCCTCTTAAGTTCACTTTTGCAATTTTCTAAATCAGACATCTTCTTGGGAGGTATATTAAAAGGGTTTAAAATTTGGATAATAAAATAAATTGCTCATTTCCTGTAAACAGCATTCCAGCATGCATTATTCAGTTTCAGAATTATCCTGACTGCAACTGCTGACTTCAGGCAGCGCTGAGCTCTCTGTGTTTGGGGCTGGTGACATGCTGGCTGTATTTAAGGGAAAAAAGGATAGAACTTTCGCAGAGGATTTTTTGTTTTGTTTTCTTGTTTATTTTATTTTAATCTCCAATTATGGGAATGCTCTACTTTGTGGGACCAATTTATGTCTTGCCAATTCTGGAGAGAGTCACATGTGGGTTAACTGGAAACATATTGACAGTCAGTGGATGGTGGGATGTGTGTGTGTGTGGGGGGGGGCGTGCACGCATCCTACTCTTTCCAGACAACCAGCTATGGCAGCTGTATTGTCGACCTGACTCTGGTCAAGTTTTCTGAAGAACATGGCAACTGCAGTATTTTTTCTTTTAGGCTGCAGGGAGTGAGTGAGTAGGATTTGGCAATTTTGAGAAGCATCCAAAAAACTGGAAGGTGAGCACAGAGCAGAGCGGAAAGGGCTGTGCATGTGGTTGACTTGGGAAGCAATGTCAGCAGAAACTGCATAAAGCTCCTCTCGAGTAACAATGTGGTGAGTTTTGGGACTCAGCTGTCACGTTGAGGGTGCCAGGGCAAGGCCACCGTTTCTACCCCCATCTTCTGTGGACAGCCTCTTGGTGATAACCCAGGAAGATGTCCTCTTCTGAAATAGGATGTGGGAACTAAACAGTCATTTCACTTTCAGGAACTCTAAAAACACAAACCTTGTCATGTAAAATTACAAACTAGTTCGTAAAAATCGCAATAATTGACCTGCACCATGTGAGTTTCCTGAAATGAGTCCTTGGATTGGCACCACTAACAGGTAATGAAGGGACTTTACAGAGATGATTAACAAGGGCCTCGACTTTTTATTAGACTCATTTTGCTAATCCCTAAAATTAAGGAATTCCAGGTGTATCAAGCCAAGTATGCAAATGATTTCCTTCCTCCTAGCTGCTGATTTCATAAAAGGTCCTCAAACCGAAAAATCAAACACACAGAATGGGAAAGCTTTATGGCACAGTCGAGAATGTTGTGCCTTTAAATAGTGCAGACAGGCAGTGCGTGCTGTAAATTTGCCATTGAGACAAATTTGTGCAAAGCTGTAAAAGGAGCAAAAGAGAAGAGAAGAGGAGAAGCTTGGGGCTGGGGGGCTGGGTGCAAGGGAGAAAGCTCTCAAGACCTTGGTGGCCCGTGCGGTGTTGATTCAGCTGAGAGCGCCGCCTGGGAGCTCGGCTGGGGAGCGCGTTGTAGAGAGCAGGCTCATTGCTCCCTGAGGCAGAGAGGAAAATGGGGACATTTTTATCAAAGAAGGACAGAAACATTGCATTTCTCTGGTTTTCTTGCTACTGGGCTCCCTGAACTACCCACTGCCTATTTTTTAGGGCCCAAGGGCTAAGAATAATTCTTAAAGGTATAAGCAGTTGCAAAAAAATTGACCTGAGAAAATTACACAAAACTTTAACTTCAGTGGCCACCAATGAAGTGTTCCTGGCACATAGTAATATGCACCTAAGGCTGCTCTGTGTGGCGATGAAGCCGATTGGCTGCAACAGAAATTGTACAGTGTGAGAAACCCAGCACACTATTTGTTCACCACAGAGAAAATGCGAAGGCTTCTGTCATTCCACAGAAATTCTCAAAACGGGGTCCCAAAACTGGCAACATTTTTTTGTGTCACCCGGAACCTTGTTAGAAATGCCAATTGTCAGGCCTCATCTCGACCTACTGAATTAGTAAGTAATCCCTAGCCGTGGGCCCTGGGAGCTAGGCTTTCAGAGGCTCCGTCCTTCCCAGCTCTGCACAGTCCAGCTGTCAAATCACTTCTGTAGAGTAGCTCAGCAGCAGGATATAATGGACATGCAATGTCCAATTCTCATAAGCATAGACACTGAGGCTTTATGACTGTAAATTTCCCCTGAAACAGTGGTTGGTCACTGACACATGTGGTACCCAGGCCACTGCACAGATGATGCACCCCTTACGAGGAGAAGGCATAGAACCATCAAAGGGCGGGCCACTCTTATCTGGCAGATAGTGGTAGTATTGCTTCTTACATTACAGATGCTGATTGAATGAGTTTCTCAAAATTGTATAAGTGGGAAAAAAAAGCCTTGAAGAATGGGGTGTGTCGCCTCAGTACTTGAGGTCTTTCCTGTCCCCTGGGGTCCCTGGGTGAAACAGATTTTACAGGAAGTTACTCTGTTTCAGCGTCCGAGGCCTGCATAAGGATTCCTGAGAGCTGGTGGCTGGCTTTGCGCAGTTCACCCTCTGCTAAGTGTAGTATCCTCTTTCAGAGTGAGCATTAGGTCGAGAGTCATTTACTAAATGCAAGGAAATCAGTGGTTTCCTTGGGAAAATGTCTGCTTATTCACAGTATTTATATGTGGAGAGCACAGAATATTCTATTGTGAAAATTCAAGATAACAACTACTTGGGGAGCATTTTTAGTGAAATATTTACTTGAGAGAATGGGAAACATGTCTAACAGTAAAAAAATTGTAGGCACATCTGGGTGAGCATTATTCAGCAGCGAGAGTTTGCTTAGATATTTTTAATATACATTTATGCACTTTAAATTTATTTTATTGGGTGAAATAAGGACTTTGGGGAGAAGAGCTGGGGCATAGATTTTTAAATGTTCTAGGCAAACAAATGCAGCCTCTGGTCCGTGGTGGTGCTCCCAGCTGCTTCTGCTTGAGGAATTGTCCCGGTGTCCTTTGTTTTATTGTGGTGCTAAAGTAACAGGTCTGCCTGGAACAGTTTGCTGACAGATGAGCACTCTGGCCTGTCACTGAAATCCCAAGAATATAAAGGAAAATACATAGTAGTTCACCTGGGCGCCTTCTTATTACCTGCAGTAAAGGGTGTGTGAGCAGGGACTGACTGGCGTTTATGTCACTTTCAAAGCAGAGATTTCATCTGTTTCTGCAGAGACTGAAGGTGGAGACAGGCAGGTGAGTCGCTGTGGCACCTTAATCAGATTTGCTGTTTTCCAAGAAAACGACCACTTCATTCAGACACCTTGTCCCGCAGCTCACATGTGCAACATTCACAGTGAAGATGGGGCACAAAGGGCCGAGATGGAGTATCTTCCCTTGCTGCTTTCTCAATCTTTTAATTTTCAGATCAATAGAGACTCACATATGTATGCAAAAATAACGCAAAAATTCCCATGCTTGGAAATGTTATTGCTACAATAGTATTACTTAGAATACTGGCTTTATTCAGTTTTTTTTTTCCAGATTGAAATAACAAAATCAAAATGCATTAAAGTTTTCATCCTGTCGCTACAACCGTGGTGTCCTTGGTGCACTCTGATACCATGGCATCTGAGGCTTCTAGTTTCCTCTTTGAAAGTGGCTTAACAGCACAGGCACGATGCGTACTATTCAATGAGTTCTGCCCTCCTCTGTCTCTGGAAGGCCATATTTCCTCTCCCTCCTGAAGCTCCTCGTGCTCATCTCATCTTCCTTGCCATCATCTGCTTTTCCTCCCCTGAACCCGCAGATCATGCTCTGCTAAGAAGGTGCTGTAAAGTCAAAGGCCCTGGAGTACTGAGCCATACAGGGAGTTACCTTCAGGGAGTGATAACCTTTGCTGTATCAAGCCACCAAGGATCTTTGAGGACATTGTTACCTAATCTGAACCTTTTTACTTGGAGCAGTGTGGGGCATGGTGCCACCTGGCAGGAGAGGTTATTAGCAACTCTTCCTTTTGGTATGGAGAGTTCAGGATTGTTTGATCTTCTGCAGGACAACCTGGTCTTCTGTAACTAATGGGGTAAAATAGACTGCATTCACCTTATTCCTTAAGAAGTAAACTCTCCCACCTTCCTTTGTTCCACTGAAGAAGCATAAGCAGAACCAGGGTGAGGCTTCAGACCCTTTTCTTAAATCAGAACCTCTAACAGCTGTCCCTAGAATCAGTGGCAGAGCACACACTCCATGACTCTGCTGCATATTCCAGTCTCAGAACCACGTGTCCAGACACTCTGTTGTCGCCTTCTGTGGCTCATTTGCTATTTGCAGCGTCATTAAAACCCTTGAAGTCTTGGAACATTGATACTCCATCCACATGCGTGTTTTCTGGACTGCTATAATGGATGGGATTTCCTTAACCATTTCTGATTTCAAGCAAAAGAGAAAAAGATGTTATTCAGGCAGCATGAGGCCTGGAGGTCTCACCTCCAGAACTCTGAAGTCCTTTATTGTTGGATGTTTTCACCCTTACAGTGAGTTGCCTTAACTCAGATGCAGTGATCAGGGTTCATGACTGGCTGATTTCCTGGGACTTTCTAGTTAATGTCTTCTATTCCAATGGCTATGAAATCATATTTGCATGTTAAAAAGGAGAGGATTATTGATCTCAATGGGAGAAAATAGTATTAGTGCCAGCATCACAGACAGATTATTACTTTGTACTTGAGGCTTTCATGTGTTACAGATGAAAGAATTTTTTGGTCTGTGCATGGTTGACTTTGGTTCTGCTGGTGACCTTCAACCAAAGACTGTGCTTTTGTGCATGTGATCTCCCAATCAGACACACACTGCACCTGCGTGAGGTACAGCAGCAGGTGCACCACAGCTGGCATGGGTTTAGTTACAGGCAGGACAGAAAACCGTTCAAAGCATCCCAGGTAGCACCCCAGCCAAGAAAGGGTCCATTGTTACAGCTTAGAATATTATCATCTGACTCAGTGTATGGACCAGGACTCCTTGCATGGAATTCTAGCAAGAGCAACCTCTGATTCTACAAGGGAGAGTCAGCAAGGATACCTGGGCCAACATGCAGAACTGAGGGCAGGCTCTGTGAAACAGTGCAGGCGATTCTTTCAGCAACTATCACTTTTACCTTAATGTAGGAAGTGAAGGCAGTATCCTCAGAAGTGAGTGACAGGCCATATGAAATCATACTGCTGCTGTTGGGGTCAAAAACAATTCCAGATGAATAGCGGTATCTGTGTGCAATTGGTCCTCTGTGTTTGCAGACTCTGCATGTATGAATTCAACCAATCATGGGTGGAAAATGTGCATCTGTACCAACCATGCACACACACATTTTTTTCCTCATCATGATTCCTTAAATAATATTATAGCAACTATTTTCATAGTCTTTACATTGTAATAGGTACTATAAACTATCCAGACACGAGTTAGACTGTTCTAGATTGTGAGCACACAGTGCAAATATTGTATCATTTTATCTAAAGGACTTAAGTACACCTGTGAGTCTGGGACAAATCCACACAAATTCTGCAGGGGGGGGTTCTTACACATTTGTGGGGGGTGGCTTCTCTTGGAATGTCCCTTACCCTTGGGGACATTGCAGGCCAGGATGATTCTGTGGACAACTGAGAGGACTCTGCTAGTGAGGCCGGATAAGCATCATGGAGATGCAGAGAGAGAAAGCATGTGCTTCGATTTTCAACTTTTATGTCTTTAGTTCTTAAAAATAAGTGCACAACACAGAAAAACTAAAAGGAAAAATGTACATGAGAAGAAGCTAAAAACTGAAAGAGCGAAAAGTCTATATAGGTAACTTTTTACTGACAGGTTGGTTAATGGATTATGGAACTTACACACATGTAGTATAACAGAATTGGGATCAGGTTGACTACATGATATTGTGTGATAGTTTTTGCACTGTATGATATGGAGTGAGCCATTTTCTCACACCATGGCCTGGTCTCAAGATGAGTTGAATTCGTCTTGAGATGAATATTTATTTGGTCTGCTATCTCCATTCATTTGTTTGTTAGTTGTATAGACAGCTCCTGAACTGGCTAATTCAACAGAGAAGAGATACGCTGTTCTGGGTTGGGTGTCACAGAGATACCTAAGAGTCTCCACCCTCCATTCGCAGTCCTTTTGTCCCCTTGCCACTCAGAGCAGGTTCTACTTTGAACTTTCCAGGATTCCACTTGCTGCAGACAAATTGGAAACTGCTGCTCTGCTGCCTGCGGGGCCAGGCCTGATGTCTGTATGGTTTCGGTCGATGACAAGGTGCATGTAATAAGCAGACTGGCCCTCCTCCTGGGGGCAGCACAGCTGATTCATGACACCGCTTCTTGGGTCTCCTTCAGCCCAGAGCTGCTCACTGGGTGGGCCATTTATCTGTGACAGAATGTCCACCTGAACCTTTTTTAAACTCCTATGCAGCCTATGAGCACCAGACAGGTGACAGGCAGGTGCACAGGGCTGCATAAAGAAATCCAGCTCAGAAAATGTCAGTCTTTATACCACGGGAACAGGACCCATTCAGGTGTGCCTTACACTTCATGATGGTGACTTTGTCTCCCCCTCTTTGGAGGGAACAAATTTTAGCACTGAACTCTCAAACACTTGCCAGAATAACTGTTCTGGTGTCTCAAGTGTTGCAGGCACCAGAATTATGACGGACTAGTGTGAACCATCAGATGTATCAGGTGATGCACCTGCTAAATAGTCTGATTTGATTATTACCTAACGTATGCATGTGCCAAAACATCGCAGCATACTGCATCAATACCTACAGTTATGTGTCAGTTAAAGATAAAATTTAAAAAGAAGACTAAAAGGCTTTTCCCTAGGACAGCAGTTCCTAGCAGATCTTCCACATTGACCTGTTATCGCTTCATGATCAAAGAATATGGGTGATATCTTCAAAGTCCTCCTCAGTAAAATAATTTAAATTTATGAATAAATATAGTCCATGAAAATTTTCAAACATTACTTTATTAGCTTTGTTGAGATACACTTTATATATCATAAGCCTTGTCCATTATAAATATGGAAGTCAGTATTTTTTAATAAATGTACAGAGCTGCAAAGTTGTCACTGCAAGTCAGCCTCAGAACATTGC
>PVKN010037107.1:0-11310 GCA_004027915.1 Capromys pilorides
CCTGGGCTTCCAGCTTGAAGCCAAGATACAATCCAGTGCAGAAGGAAGTGAGGATGAAAGTCACGCTTGAATGTCAAGGACCCAGAGAGGAGGGGGCAGGATTTGATTATCTTCCAATGTATGGTTTGTGCACATGAATATAAGAAAAGTGTAATGCGGATAAGTAATCTACAGAATAAAGGTATTTTATTTTATTTATTTATTTATTTTTTGATGGGACCAGGGTTCAAACTCACGACCTTACATTTGTCAGGCAGGCACTTGTGCCGTGGAGCTGTCTCCCCAGCCCCCAAGTATTTTATAGAAAAAAAAAAAAAAGGATTTTAGACACATTGAATCCCAGGGCTATGGGTGCCAGCCTTCAAGGAATTTAAATCTTTTGAGAAAATGAGATATGACTAATTGACATCTGCTTGGGACCTGCAGAAATGAAGATGGGGTAAAAGGGTTATCAGAGTACAAAGCAGATCGCATCTGGTCCTGCCTGACAAAAGTTAGACTGAGAATAGTAGAAGAGTAAGAAGGAAGGCTAGCAGATAGCAGCGCAGGGACAGTGGGAAATGTGTCACATACCTGGAAGGACATGTGTCTTGATGTGCTTGGGCCCCGGATTTGTGTGTGTGTGGGGGGGGGAGTGGCTTTAAAAGTTTTACTTTGTTTGTTTGTCTTGATGTTTTCCCTTTCTCGATATATGAAAAAAATGCAGAAATAGAGAGAAAAGGAGGGAGGGAGGAGGGATAGGAGCAAGGGAAAAAAGGGAGAAAGGATGAAGGGATGATGGAAGGATGCAAGACTGGGAGGAAGGGAGGAAGAGAGGAAGGGATAAAGGGAGGATGGGACTTTAAAGAACTGGCTCACATGTCTGTGGAAGCACAGGAAATCCAAAATATGCAGAATAGATAGGAGACTGAAGATCTGCGCATGTGCAAAAATAAGTCTGCTTCCAAGTGTGTTCTGCTCAGTGGAGATCACTGCCTGATTTATTAAGGCCTTCCACCGATTGGATGAAGCCCACCTATATTTTTGAGTGCACTCTACCCTCCTCAGATTCTACTAATTTAGATGTTAAACTCTTCCAACAAACATCTTCACAGAAACACACTAAATAATGTGACATAAATTATTTGAGCACTGTGATTCAGCTACACTTATAAAATAAGGAGGCATGTTTAAATTTATGAATATTTTTAATCTTCTGGGTAATAGAAATTTTAATCAAACATTGATGAAACCTGCAATTTAAAAAATAGGCAGAGCTACACATAGATGATGCCTAAATTTTTAATTGAACAGATGCTAATGATACTATCAGACAAATATAAGAAGAACATGGGATTTGGTCATGTTGAATTTGAAATGGCAGTGTGACAGCTTGATGTAAATATGCACAAAGCATTGCAAACACAGGTGTGCATATGTGCAGCTTGGGTGAGGAGAGACATATTTTGAAACTGTCATTCTGTAGTTGACTGCTGAAATCAGACATTTACAAGACAGAGAGAGACTCAGGAAAAGCTGAGGGTGGTCCTCTGAGGAAGATCGACTTTTTATATAGCAAGAGGGTAAAAATAGACTTACAAATATCTCAAAACAGCAGTGAATGAGGAGAGAAGGTCTAGGGGGAACAATATAATGGGAACAGAAAACAAGGGGTGAGGGTTTCCTCTACTGGGAATCCAATATGCTTGTGGGTATGAATAGCAATTCACCAGGAGGGCTGGAAGAGGTGCAAGGAAGACAGGAGGAAATCGAGGGAAGACCTAAAAAGAACTATGACAATGTCAAACGTGAAGATAGCTACAACCACAGCAAGGCCAACAATCTGCTTGCACAAGTGTGAAGGAAGAGTATGCAATGGCAGAGGTGACAGGAGAGAACGTACGCATTAAGAACGTATGAAAGCATGATGGTGGCGGATGAAGAGGACAGAGCATTTTAAAGGGAATTCTTATTTGGGGTTCATTTTTTTTGTTAAGAAATGCTTATGATAGGCTGGGGAGTTAGCTTCGTGGCACAAGTGCCTGCCTGGCAAGTGCAAGGTCATGAGTTTGAACCCCGGTCCTACCAAAATAAATAAATAAATGAGGATTTAAAAAAAAAAAAGAAATGTTTATGATACATAATGATTACATTAGTTTTGGAAACTGGTAAGATGCATGCCTCTTGTTGTTCATGTTTATTTCCTTTCCCCCAATTCCCTTCTCATGCCCAAAAAATTTGCTTTCCTGTTTTTTTACTATGTCTCCCTTATTTGCTCTTTTTTTGTAGTTTGCTTCTTTTTCATTTTTTTTCAAATTTTATTTTTATTACTTTTCATAAGAAATAACATTGAGACAGTTTCACAACTTGTTAGTAGGACAGCCGCAATAATTGATACAATGCATATTGTTGTCTTCATAGTAGTTGTCCAGAGTACAGGATGTAGACATGACAACTTTTCTAAACACTATTGGTACAAATATTACTTCTCATTGAACTAAAAGAAAGCAGTTGTATGCATAGTCCAATATTCCATAATAGTAGTGGGTTATCAGAAGAACTGGAATTGTTGGAAGCTGACCACTTGAGCCTTTTATAGCCCAGCATACTAATCTGGCTTTACGTTTTCTGCTTTGTGGTTAAACTTTTCTGCTGGGTGGTTAAGTTTAATTTAAAGCAAGACCTATAACAAGGCCTGTAACTTTTGTATCTGACAAGGTCAGTCAAATCCCCTCAGGATTTACCTTGAAACCATGTATAGCATTTTGTAGAAATTTTGTCAGTGTCAGCCATCTGGATGAGTCACTTTTTAAAAGATTCGTATTTTGTGTTTCTCATAGAAGAGGCTATGTGATATTTAGCCATCTATGTGCCACTTATTTCATTTAACTGTATAGTCTCAAGTTCTACCCATCTTCCTACAGATGACTCCCATGAATCCCTTCTTGGTGCCTCAACACTACTCCATCATGGATATATGCCACATTTTTTTCATCTAGCCATCTATTGATGGAAATATTGATAGCATCCACAATTTATTTCTCGTGCTGTTATATCTAGTGTTCATGCATCACTGTAATAGGATGACTTTAACTCTTTTGAAAAGATAAGCATTACAGGTATCTTTTTAAAAATATATTTAATACAGGGTCTGCAGGGTCTTACTACACAGATTGGACCCATAGTGACCCTGCTGTTTTCAGCCTCCCAAGTGCTAGTATTACAGGCATGCACCACCACAGCCAGTCTCAATTGCCATCTCAGCATTGCCCAGGAACGGGGCCAGCATGGCATGCAGGGGATCGAACCCTGGCCACTGCCCTCTGCAGAAGCAGGAGCTTTAGTCCTCTGAGCTATCTGGCTGCTATAGTTATCTTTTGTGCTTGAGTAAAACTTCTATTTTGAGTTTTGTGAAGAATCTCCCTGCAGTGGTTGTACTAATTTACGTTCCTACCAACAGCATGGATGGGTTCCTTTTCCCCACAAACTCTTCACAATTTATGATTTTTTTTTTGAGTCCTTGCTGACATCCATCCTTATTGGAGCAAGGTAGAATCTCAGTGTTGCTTACGTTTGCATTTCTGTAATGGGTAAAAGCCCTGAACATTTTTTCATGTACTTATTAGCCACTTGTGCTTCTTCTCTTGATAAGTGTTTATTCACTTTATTTGTCTGTTTTTATTGGGTCTTTTATTTTAGAAGGTCTAATTTTAGAACTCTGTATGTGGTCTAGATATCAGTCTTCTACCCAAGGAGCAGCGGTAGGTTGCCTCTCCACTCTGTTGATTGTTTCTTTTGCTGTACAGAAGCTTTATAATTTGATGTGAACACACTTCTTAATTCTGCACATTATTTTCTGTGCAATTGGGATTCTATTTTGAAAGTTCTTTCCTGTGCCCATTTCCTTAAGAGTCTAACATATTATTATTTTTTACCACCAGCATTGTAGGCAACACTTATCTCCATCCCTGCTTTTCCCTCCAGGTGAAATATCATCACTACCTTAGTACTCTCAGCCTTTCTCTATTCCTTCACCTCTTCTTTCCCCATGCATATGAAGCAACGCATTTTATTTGGAAAGGTGGAAAAAAGACACTTCCCTTCAGGCACAGTCCCTCCACCACCCCAGGGCAAAGAGCTTGTCTACTCATTTCCACTGCATGCTTCTCCTAGTTTTGGCCCTGTCTTGGAGACCTGCAGGGTGTCAGTATGCCTGCAGATGGGGCGTGTCCATCCACCGTTGGGCTATGATCTACAAATGCATGCTTTTCTCTCCAGTGTCATTGCAACAGGTAATAAAAATAGCTATTTTGACATACTTTCTGCTATTTTCTGTCTTAATTTTAATAGATTAATTGTGCATGAAGAATAGCAACTATTATTGGGACCTGGATTCCTAACAACTATTAAAAACAAAAGCAATATATATGTTCTTTGTCATCCAAGCATGCACAGAACCGCTGAGGATAGCAATGGCTTCACTTCTTTAATATCTCTCACAGTACTTGCACAGTTCATAGTTCAATTAATGTTAAATGAAGTATTCCCAGCTGCCACGCCCTCATACATTCTCACTTTCTTAAATTGGCTATGTAGCAGGATAATGCAGGCAGGATAGGGCTTTCACAGATTCAGTACAAAAATACTAATATTCACTGTGTGAGAGGAGATTCTACAAATTAATCAAAAAAGAATATTAATTAGAAAGAAAATGGTGGGTGGCGGTGAGATAGCTCAGCAGTCTAGGTCTAAAGTACCTCTTTAAGTAAGGTTAGGCAAGCCTGCAGGGACCACAGTTAGATGCCTGGCACCACATGCTGTGCCAGCCCTGCCAAGGTGGGCTAAGCCAGCCACAAAACAAAACAAATTAAAACAAAACAAAACAAAAGAATGGATTAGCAATGGTTAATATATTGTGTTGACTAGAGAGGTTTAGAAGTTTAACTAAGTGACTCAGCAGGAAGCCACAGTTCTTACTTTGTAAATATCCTCATCTTCTCTAAGATGAGAACATGGTGACACGTGAGTGGTGGGATAGACTGCCTATAGTGTAAGGGAGGAAAAAGGTTTCTCCCTGCCTCCATTATGCTGTGGTTGCTTTGCTGATTTCTGCTGCCTTCAACCGTAGGCCATGTGCTAATCCACCCTGCCCTGAAACCAGCTGAACATGGACTAAAGCCTCCACAAATTGTGAGCTCAGGAGATCTTTACTTCCTTACTTGTAGGAGTTAGATATTTTGTCTCAGTAATGACAGAAAAGTAACCAAGACAGACATAAAAATTGAATGGCAATGAATGGGCAAGAACTGAATAATAATTTCATGAAGATTTAAGTTTGGTGATGTGCAGTGCTGGTCAGGACTCAGGGAAATGGGCAGTGTCTATTGTACTCTTCAAAAATGTGTAAAAGAAACAATTTTTTAAAGGGTGACTTGGCAGCAGTAGCATGATGTTATCTGTGCATTTTTTGTACAAGTAGTTCTATGCATAAGAATTTATTCTTTTTAATGTATTTAGTACAAAGTCTAGAAGGTCTCACTACACAGATTGCACTTGTAGTGATTCTCCTGTTTTCAGCCTCCCAAGCTCTGGGATTACAGGTAAAGGCCACCACGCCCAGTCACAGTCATGGTCTCAGCATGTCCTGTGGGCCTGGCCAGCACCCCTCACCAGGGATTGAACCACTGTCCTTGGGTCTGCCTAAGCAGGCACGTTAGTCCGCTGAGCTATTTGGCCAGCCCTAAGAATTTATTCTTTTTTTTTTTTTTTCAGAACTGGGGATTGAACTCAGGACCTTGCACTTCAGTGCTTATCTACTGAGTTATCTCCCCAGCCCAAGAATTTATTCTTTAAAAAAATCCATTGCATAGTCTCAGGCACATTTGGGGCAATGATGTTCTTTTATGCATTGGCAGAAACAATTTAGCATTGGTTAATAGTGACTGCTTACACAAACCACAGCTCAATTTTATTATGGAATATGCTAGAAAGGGTCTTTCAACATCTTATTGACATTTCAAGTTGTTTTATTTATTTTTGTATATATGTATTTGGTACAGTTTGGACTCATAGTAATCTGCCTGTTTTCAGCCTCCCCAGTGCTGGAATTACAGTCGTGCACCGGTATGAGGGGTCTCAGTGGCCAGGTCAGCACATCTGGGGCCAGGGCTGGCCCAGCAAGTGGTGCGGAGGATCGAGTCCTGGTTCCTGTGCTTGTCAAAGCAGGTGCCTAGTCCACAGAGCTATCTCAGGGGCCCTGACATTTCTATCTGAAAGCAAACATTTTAGGCTGGATAAATCTTCATTACAGGAGGCTGCATTGCTCACTGTAGGATATTAGGCAGCATCCACACCCCATTACACCCCTTATCCCTACAGCTGTGTCAACTAAATATTTTGCTGAACACTGACAAATGTCTCCCATGGGGTAGGAACATAATCAACCCCATTTGAAAATAATTCTTCTGCATGCCACAGGAAAAAAATTGCTAGTACACATTTAAACATATTAAATAAAAATGCTCTAAATCAAATTTTCACATACACGGAAAGAAATTGTCACTAGAGAGAAAAAAGTAGAGCACTCCATCCATATACTGGAAGGTATATGTGAGGATGCACACAGATGTATGTAAATGATAAGAATGAACTAAGTGTGGGAGGCATTTTTCAGGTTTCCTCTGGGTGGAGAGGAAAGATTATGAGCTTTTTTTGCCTTTGTTTCCAGGGCATCATTTGTGCCCCTTAGGAAGTTAGCAATTGTGTTCCACTATAGGGAAGAAAGCCTTGACTCTGACGTTATGTATGTGCATGGAGGGAGGCAGTGCAGAGACCTGGGAGCTGGTTCACCATGTCTTCAAAGTGACCATGTCTGCTCTCAGGTGGTCTTCTGCATGCAGTGCACAGTGTCTGTGCTCACAGAACAGCTCCTCTTTGGGTCCCTCATGCAGGAAGTCAAAGGACAGTGAGGCAATGGACATGCAGGGCTCATGCTGTCCATGTGGACATCACTGGCCAAAGCTGTGTCGCCTGGCCACCGTTATATGAAAGGAATTCCATAACTACAATGTTTTATTTAAGCTGAGACATCACGACCTTGAACACATTCAATGGGAGGTATTTACAAAAATCATCAAATGTGTAGAATCTTTAAAAAATGCCAATAAAGAGAAAAAGTAATGTGGAGCCAGAATGGAATAAGGAAGAAAGGTGAGTATAATGGGAAAGATGGACAGGTTGACAAATATTAAAGACAATCATCATGGATTTGAAGCCTTCTGCCATCACTAGTATACTTTTTGGCTGAACACAATCTATTATTTTTAGGCTCTTTTTCAAACTGTAAAACGCCTACCTTAGGAGACACCTCTAAATATCAAACTGAGATTCTTTTTCTGGCACTCGAAGAGTAGCAATTCCATATAGTAGGTGTCAAGAAAAGATGATTTTGTTCCTTCTTCATAGAGTACTTATCGTCTACTAAACATACAATATTCAAGGAGACAGTCTCTTGCTTCTGTAATTGTTTTGTGAATGTCATGCTGTATTCTGGGGAGACTTGGACAGGAAATCTGCAGTCCTGTGGGATGCTGAGAAGACAGAGATATCCTTTATATCACATCCTACCTTTCAATCAGCACTTTTACTTTCCTCCACAGGCACTGAGCAGAACTAATGACATATCACTTTTGGCCAGAGATGACAGTGGACACTTAAGGGAAGGTGAAAGACTGACTGCTGTAAGGCTGAGTCCTGCGCGTCTCATACAGGCCTGGCCAGATTCCTGTACTTGGGTCTATTTGGAGGCACTTAACATGGAGATGAAAGAGAAAGGAGATTCAGAAGGAAACAGGGAGAAAGAGAGAGCTATGCTGTGCTTAGATTATGGAGATTTTGTTGAGGGGTGAATGAGTGTGTGTGTGTGTGTGTGTGTGTGTGCATGTATGTGTGTATGTATGTGTATGTGTGCGCATGTGCACATGCACTATGAGGAGTTATGGAGAGGATAGAATCTTGGTCAATTATTTATTTTCTGCTTGAAAGGCTAAAGTAACTGTGATCATGAAATACACACCATTAATATGCCCATAGCTTCAAAATTATTTTCAAGTTGCAATATGTGGAGGTACTGAATAGTTTCCAACTGAAAAATAAGAAGTAAAAGGATTATAATTCTAAATAACTCTTAGTTGAAATTGACACAAAACTTACACACACACACACACACACACACACATACACACACACACACACACACACACACACACACACACACACATCCCTCCATATCCATGGGAAACAGGTTACAGGATCCTTTATGGGTACTAAAAATCTAAAAATTCTGAAATTCACTGTGCTATAATATTTGCATGTAACTTAAGCATGTCCTCTGATATAGTTTAAACCATCTCTGGATTACTTGTAATACCTAAAAGAATGTGAACATTATAAGCTACCCAATTTTCTAGGCAAACACATTCAGGCACAGAGAAGTAAAAGATCTGGGTCAAGGTTACTCCACTTGTACACTTCTGAGATGAACTCAGAACTTGATCTCTCTGGCTCCAAAGCCATATTCCTTTCACAGTGTCTCATTCTGTCCTGCATCTGGAAAATATCTTCGTGTTCCTCAGAGAAGGTCAGCGCCTGTGACCCACCTGTTTCCACATCATTGGTAACCAAGCCCTTCATTAGAAACACTGCTGTGAGCTATCAGAGAGGCAAACATCAGGTCAGGATGCTATTTACTGGGCAATGGAGTCAGGGGAGGGACAAGTGCCAGTGGCTATGACTCCTGTGTTTTAATATTCACTTAACTTTGTAGAGAGTAATTATATTCCACTCATTCTACACCAGCTGGTATTTACTTCATCCTCCATCAGGCATCAACAGAGCATAGGACTGCAAGACAGAAATATTACTCTGGTGAGCATAAATATTTCATTTTTCACACCACAAATTTGTTGATGATTTATTAATTAGCCTAAAGGCTGCTGCCTCTGCAGAGCTGAAAACAAGCCTTTCTGCTATATAGATTTTGCCTGTTTGGGGCACAGTGCCCATGAGTGATGCTCAGCCAGAAAAATGGCTTGTGTTTGACAAAGAACCTCTGGAAGACCCAATCCAAAGTTCTCAGGTTAAGCTTTGGCTCTTGGCTGCTCAAAGAAGCATAGAAGAAAACTTCCTCAGCCATAGATACATCGTATCTGTGCCATCCTAGAAAGTGTGGCCAAGACCAAAGCCAACTGGTCTACCTGCCAGCTACCCACTGAAGTGAAGCTGAAAGCTTGCCCTTGACACAGCATATCAGTCAGAGTTTACTAGAGAAACAAATATAACATATCTGTAAATGTATAAAAAATTTCAAGATGGGCTTATGATGGTCAGCCACAGAGTTGAATGAGGAAGCACGCACAGGGGGTCTGCACATTGGAGGCTGAAGGGGTCGGTCCAAAGCCTGGAGCTCCTACAGGGTCCCAATGTCCTTGTCTATGCAAGTCCATCATGAAAACTGATGGGTCTGAGGTGAAATGCTAAACAATCTATAATGAAAGCCAAAGAGTCTACATCAGAAGGCTAAAGAGTCCCAGGCAGAAGCCAAATGGTCTGCACCAGAAGCCAGCGGATGATAACCAAGCCGAAGATCAAGACTGGAGTCCTCTGAAGACCCAGCAATCCTGCTTTCCTAGTTTCCCTTTTATTGGATATAAACTATCCACCCCATGGGGGTCCTTTACACACTTTCTCTATGTCTTCCTCTTGTACAAGCTCAGGATGCTTACAAAGTAGGGACCCTGTCCCCCTGCTGAGTCACTTAGTTAACCTTCTACATATTGTGTGAGCCATAATACCCAACTTCTGTGGCCACAGAACTCTGAATATTGAATATTCAGAACATACAAGGGAACATCTCCTTGACATTCAACCACAACTATTAGGTTGGTAGCAGGATGTAGGACCCTCTTTTATAGCTGTTCAAACACAGTCTTTGGCAGGAATAATTATAAAGGGTTAAATACTCGTGTAACAGAAGTCTATTTCACCAGAAACACACATTGTGTGGAATTGAAAACACCCTGAGAGGACCTTTCCCTGGTTTCTGAATAAGCTGTAAGTTGTTAAAAGGAAGAGTAAGAATGGAAGCCAAAGTACCATCTTTGTTACTGATGAGACTAAATTAGAGGTTATTATTTGCTTATATATTCAAGCGGCCTGCCAACTCATTCATGTCTGTCTAGAGTCATGGTTTTAAAGAAAGTGGGGAGATTACACTACGGAAATATTTGGTAATGTCTGCATATATATTTTTTTTACTTATTGCAACCAACTATGATAGTACCACAAGTATTTAGTGGCCGAGGCCAGCAATGCTGTTACACTTCATACAACCCACTGTGCTGTTTCCCCAACACATCCCCAAAATTTAAAGAATCATCTGTTCCAAAATGCCAACCGTGAGCTAAGGTTAAGAAATCCTTGTCCATACTTGTGGGCAGCATGTTCGAGGTGGGAATCTGCAAGTTCCACTCACTTATACTTACATGGGTCACTTCTCCACACTGGTCTTGGAGGAGAAAAAATGATGAAAAAGCATATCTCATGCTCAGAACCTTGGACACACTAACTCCATGTGAGAAATACATATGTACTGATACCTGTTGCTTTTGTCCAGGTAACAAGTGACTGTAATAAGAGGAATAAGCAGTAAGCCTCTAGGGGTGTTTTTAGGAAATATTCCAGGAGGATGCTAGTAGTATGCTAAGTATACTAGGATTGAAGAAGAGAAGCTCTTTAATAACTATACCCACTTCATGAGACTCCAGCCAGTAGCTAGTAATGGATGTACTGAGCAGGAACATACCCTGGCCTACTCCGTGGCTCCATACCCTCATGCCTTCTTTTTGTTGCTGACTTGACTTGACTATGATGTCTTCCCAGAGACTCCATTTGCTTCCCTGTACTTTACTCTTGATCTCCACTGCAAGATTCTTTCCCTTTCTCCCTTTGGAGTTTGCACTCACTTTTCTGGCTTGAGCCTGACACAGACTGGTAAAAGGATGAGAAAACTCCTCATGGAAGACACCACAGCACTATCTTTCTACATGTTCCAGGGACTTTTCTCAAATACCTCTGAAAGGTGGAACTACCATGTCCATTTTATATAGAAGCAATGTTGAGGTTCAGAAAGAAGTCATGGTTCCAGAATCATACTGGAGTGCAACAAACGTGAGATAAATCATTAATCAAATGAGTCAGCTAATACACAGCAGAAACAGAGAACCGCGGCTTGCTTGACTTTAAGTACTAACTTTCCTACAATATGCTGCCTTC
>PVKN010037108.1:0-11311 GCA_004027915.1 Capromys pilorides
AACACCAAAAAAAAAAAGAGTTCCACCCTTTTCTGTCATTCATTCAGGAACTGCGAGGTGTAAAACACAATGAAGAATGTATGGAAAGTCTCTGATAGGGCTAGGGAGATAGCTCAGTTGAATAAGCACTTGCCTTGCAAGTGTGGGGTCCTGGGTTCAAACCCTGGTACCACACACACACACACACACACACACACACACACACACACGTCTGTGATAAGTACTTGAAACTCAAAAGCTACATTAATCAGATGTAGAAAACTTTCTGCTGTTGAGAAAAAACTCTCCTGGTAGTTCCACCTGGTTTATCCTCAGTGGGCCTTTTTCAACTCTCACAGCTGCTCTCCTGATGGATGCCCCTGTTTATGAATCCCTGTGGATCGAATGTCCCACTAGACAAGGTTCTCCATGGCCATGAATCATTACACTGTTTGGGTCAGGATTGGGAGCTCAGCCCCTGCCTGTATCCAAGTGGAGGCAGGTAGGGCAGGCACAGGTGAAGTGTGTGGGGGCAGTGTGTACCCTTTAATGCAGGGTTCCCTTTTCTGAAAAGCTCAGGCTGAGGAGATAGCTCAGAGGACTAAGCACCTGCTTAAGCAAGTGTAGGGACCAGGGTTCAATCCCAGGCACACGTGCTGAGCCAGCCACAGAGACAGGGCGTGGTGGCTCACGCCTGTGATGCCAGTGTTGTAGAGGCTGAAAACAAGAGGATCACTATGAGTTCAAGCTGCGTAGTGAGACCCTGTACCAAATACATAAAATAGTAATAATAAATGTGAAAATAAAAGTTTTTTTAAAAAAATGAAAAGCTAAGGCACTGAAGGAATCGGTGTAAGACCCCAGTTTGAATTACCAGCAAGTGACCCCTGTCTGCTTTCCATGCAGGTAATGAATAGCAGAATCTCTGCAGGGTGTGGTATCCAGGAAAAATGAAACATCAAAGCAGGAGACGCTGGATGGCTGAGTCATGAACCACTTTCTACCTTCGGAGAGGGCAGAGAGGAGCACAGGTGCCCATTCACTGTTCTGCAGCTTGCTCTATGGATTTGCATCCAGTCTTTACCTCAGGACTCCAGGCAAAATCTCAGAAATTGGAAATAACTAGTCAAAGGTTCTGACAGGTGACAGTGACTGGAAATTAAAGTTTCTGGCCCAGAAATTTTGGCAGAGAAACTGTAGTAGTAACTGCCAAAAGCCAAAAGAAAAGGAGGAGAGGGAAGCCAGGAGAAGAACTACTTACTGAACCAATCCTGGTGCTACCCACTCTCAAGCACTTTTCTGTATTGTGTGATTTAATTTTCTTAATAACTTGTGAAGTAGAATTCTGCCATCTTAATTAGTGAGAAAACTAATTCCCAAAAGAGATTTCCCACACCCTTCCCAGAGACACACTAGCCACAACTGGCTAGAACTGCCTGACTCACGCTTGCTCAGACATGCTGGGAAGAGAAGAGCCTCCTATGCCTCGTCAGCACCTCCAGCAGCAGTGAGGAGCCTGTGAGTAACCTCAGGCCTGACACTGCCGTTACACTGACAGAGAGGCAGCTACTGTCTGAAGAAGTTGGGTTGAAGGCCTAACGAAGTTTGTTTCCGTTTTTCCCTCCTTTAGGTATCCTGGCCTCCTAACCTTCCTACTCCAAGGTCCATATCATCTAACGATGGCATCCAGTTACTGTGCTGCATTCCCAAGGGAAGGTGGCTCCAATCCACAATAGCTTCCCGGAGGGCCTGGTCCTCTAACTGCTGGAGGCCAGCCTGCTTTTCTGACCCTAATCCCTGTATCAGGGCTTACTTTAGAGAATGATTCTTCAACTGTCTCCACAGTTCTTCAGTCCAAACACACACACACACACACACACACACACATACACACACACACACACCCTTCCTGCCTCCCACCTCCCAGTGGCAATTTGGCTGGAGTAGCTTGAGCTTTGAGCTTTGAATTTCCAAAACAATCCAGAAAACCAGGGCCCCAGTGCCGGGGCTCTGGCAACCTAGTGGTCCTGAGGAGAAGCTCACAAACTACCCTACCCAGATCAATTAACAGCCTTCAGCATTTCATGCCTTGCCAGCCTTGGCTTAGCACTGAAGGTAGAGGCCTTTAGAGGGTTGAGGCAGCATAAGCACAAATTACAAAAGGTATAGAACTTAATAGAACTGCACTAGGAATCCAGTCCTGGAGTATTCCAGAGGGGAGAGCTACTATTTCTGCTCAGAAAGTGATCCAGAAACTAGAAAGAATGTAATGGGAAAGGGGATGTTCACAAGTAAGTTCTCACACGCAAAGAGAACCAAGGGCAAGACCTACAGGGACTGGTGTGTCATTAGTTAAGGTGAAGATGTCCACCAGTCCTTCCAAAGTTGTTCAGAGGTCTCCTGAAGAGGGTTAGGGGCCCATCCTACTGCTGCCAAAACTCTTAAACAATCCTTATCCACAGCCTGAGGTCACCACTGTCACTGATGTCTGAAAGCCAGAAATAGAAATGAGTCACTTGGCCTTCTAAAATGCTTAATCTGATGCTTAATTTATTAAAGATGAAAGAGTAGCCATTTGCAGTGGAGCTGCTGGATGTGGTGCCCGGGTCTCAACATTCACATTATTCCTGAACATTGCCTTCTGATAGAAAACAGTCACACTGCCCCCTAATCCAGCTCAAAGACTGTTCTGGCAGGACAGGAGCTACTGGGATCTCCACTAAACTGTAATGCAGTGTAAGTTATCTCATTCTCTTTTTCTAATGGCTTCTCAGCAAGGGGACCTGAAAGGGCTTGGATGTGAAGGGAAGCTCGGCTCTAAGGGTGGGATGATAACATTAAATGTGTATCCAAGAAGGATGAATCCCAACAGACACTCCAAACGCATGCAGGACAGCTCCTATGTCAAGATAAACAGGGGGCTGGCCAGGCAGGAAGAGATCTGTCAAAGTCCAGTGAGCAAGAAGCCCATGCAATATGGTAGCAGTCTGGTTCATGATATAACCAGCGCAGGGGTAGGATCCTCAGTCAGAGGACAATGTGATTGGGAACATAAAGCTACGAGGTCAGCTTCAAACCCATGAAATCACAGTGAAGTCAGCAGCCACACGGCCTTGAAGCCAGACTAGCAAACCACCACCGTGCTCCTCCCATCTGATGGGAAGGATCAGGATGGCTTCTAGAATGAAAAGTGGAGGAGACAACAGAACAGCACCTTTAGAAAGACATGCCTAACAAGGGGACAGAATGTCTAGCTCATCAGGGCTGCTAGAGCAAAGTACCACACACTGCGTGAGCAATGAATGACAAAAATTCCAGTTCATAGATTGTTACTTTTCACTGTCCTCAAGTGGAGGAATGACAGAGCAGCCATGTGGGGCCTCTTTCCCTTTCTTGATAGTTCACTCCTATGACCTAATCACCTCCCAATGGTTATTCCAGTGCTAACATATTGGGGATTAAGCCTCATCCTACAAATTTAGGGGGATGCAAACGTTCAGATCAAAGTATAGATCTACAATGAAAAGATACGGGAGCCTCAAAAAAATCTTTCCAGGTGGGGAAAAAATAGATGAAGACTAGATAAGGTCAGCTGCCCATCTCAGTCATCTCCACCAAGGGCAGAATGTGAGGGAATCTGCACGGAGAAGTTCAGAATGAGGCAGTGTGGACAGTGATTTAAAAAGCACAGACTTGGCTTGGGATATAGCTTGGTGGTAAAGTGCTAGCCTGGCATGCACATGGCCCTGGATTCCACTGCCAGTGCTGGAAGGGGAGGGAGAGCAGGATGCAGGCAGGGCAGGATGGAAGAAGGGAGGAAGAAAGGGACAGGACAGGACAGGCAGATGTGGAGGCTCTACCCCAGACCACTGAATCCCACTCTAGAGGTAAAGTTCAAATACTATTTTTATAAGCTCTGCAGGTGATGGACTGTTGAATGTTAAGGTAGAGAAACCACTGACCTAAGAGACATAGTCACAAAGCACTCTAGGCCACAGTATTTTCATCAGTTAAATGAGGATAACAATAGTGCTTACTTCATATGGCTATGGTGAGGGACATAGCAAGGGCATGGTACATAGGAAGCCTTTCATAAATGTCAGTTATTTTTACTATTATCTCCTGTCTAATCTTCCAAACAAAAGAATCCAGGGCCTGTGTCACCCTCCCCCTAGACCTTCTGGTTAGTGCCATCTGTCCAGGACCACAGCAGTGGGAAAACACCAAGCTTACCCCCTCTCATAGCTGGCAGAAGTGGAGGAAGGAGCACTGAGATCGGCCAGGAGATGCCTTGTTGAGGCCCCAGCTCTACAGCAACCAGCTGTGTGGAATAAGACCTATTAGGTGTGCAACCTCTTTGCATCTCCCATGCAATGGAATGGGCCCTGCTGGAGCCTCAGCCTGCACTCCCAAGGGAAACTGACTTCAACTGCTCTGTGTTCTGTGTAACAGCCTAAACCAATGTCCTTGTTACTGGAAAGCTATGTAATCAAAGAACAGTTTCAAAGGATCCATGTGCCTATGCTGAGACCTTTGAAGGAAGTGGGAAGCAGGTGTTCATGACAGGAACACCCTCACACTGCTACAAGGGCAAATTCAGGGGCAGCCCTGCACAAGAGGACCCTAAGTATAAACAACAGGAACTGAGTCTGTGGTTGCCATCTATGGAAGAAGGTGTTGCACAGGTGTGAAGGGAGGAGAGGAAATGCGTGCCCACTTCTTCACCTGGAAATGGATTTGATAGAGACCAAAATCTCCTGTGTTTATAATTGGCACATCATTTCAAACAGTTGCTCCTACTTTTCTTCAAAAATGTCATTTTCTTTTTTGAAAATGTCATTCTTAAAATATTTTTTCAATTCTTCTATTTTCATCAGAGAGTCAGCAAGATGTTAATCAGCCTTGACACACCTGCTTATTTCCTATTTAATAAGGAAGTTCTGTGAGAAGGAGCAGTTACAGCTACAAGAGGTGAAATTCTACCCTGAGAGATAAGATGCATGAGCTAGGAGTCCAAAAGAAGCGACACAATCAAAAAGCCTAGTGCTGAATTTCCTGTATTCACACATATATAATTGTAGCTTAAGTACCAGGCCTCTTGCGGCTGCCTCCTTCTCTTTATGCAGCTGCCAAGCAGTGGTTCGGGTAATGATCAGAACTTGCTGTATCTTCAGTTTATCTCTGTGCACAAATGAAATCATTGTTAGGAGATAAGGCACTAGTATGGGATTTAGGAATGCTTATGGATTTTCCCTTGGTTCTGTGACATGGGACTTTGGCCATAATCTTCAGCCTCTAAGGTCTTCAGATCCTCTCTGTTTCAGAGAAAGCCTACACTGCTCTGTGAATCTCATGGATCCTAAGCTCACCTCTCACCCCCACCACAACAGAGTTCAAGGCTTAGAGCAAGCTGTCTTAAAATTAAACTTAAAACAGTGTCCCAACAACAAGTAACCTGGCTGGCTGCTGCCATCTTATCCATGCCACTACCCAGGGATCACAAGTATGAGATCAAGCCCATTAGCTAAGGATCAGCCTCCCTTCCTTGACCCTTCATGCCCTGAGCCAGTCATTTAAAGTATATAAAAGTACACACTCAAGGGCTGGGGAGATAGTTCAGGGGCATAAAGACCTGTCTGGCAAATGCAAGGTCCTGAGTTTGATTCCCAGTATCAGGGGGAAAAAATGCACCCCTCAGTGTGAGCCAGTGTCCAGATAGCTACTAGAATATTGCCCACCTTCCCATTACCACTCCATCCCACACCAGGAAAATTCGGGGTCTTCTCTGAGCTCAGTGTATAATGGAGAAAGTGCCTGACGCCCTTCAGCCTGACCCCCAAGCACACCCCTGTTTACAACACCTGCCATCTGCTCAACCACTATAGGAAGTAAATGGGCTTAAGAAGGAGAATGAGGAACCAGAAAAAGCTAGACTTTGGGTGGGGGCATGAATCTCACAAAAACCATTATCTCCCCATAGAGATGGAAAAAAAAATGTGTGCTCCATTTACCCAATTTCAGAGGAGTCACAGTACCTAATGCACATCCTGTGTTCCTCAGTCTATAGATCAAATTTTCTGCCCCTTAGTGAATCCAGTTCCACTGAAACACATTAGAGAGAAAAAAGAAAACCCAATATTGGAAGGAGAGAAGGGAGGGGAGGCGAAAAGACATAAAAAGAATTAAGGAGTGTTATGTACATGTACAAATCCCCATGATTTGTGTAATCATTATGTACTCCAAACATGTACATTTTTTTTTTAAGAAACCAAATTCTCATACATCCAGTGTGGTCTCTAACAGACTGGTTCTCTTTTCAGCAATCAGTGAGAGGCAGGAACAAACAGCCAGGGAAGAACAGCCTTGCAGAGCATTCTGGAATCATGATCTGTGAGCAAAGGGGAGCTGTGCATCCCGCCAACAATGGCCAGACAGGAAATGCAGTGTCTGGCTGCTGGCCATTCTTACCCTCTTCCAGCTGTCTCACTGGCCCCCTCCTGACCCCTGGTGGCTGCCTACTAGATAAGGTAAGACAGTTTCCCAAGCTCCTCCCTTCTTCTGGGCATGAGGTAGCTAACAGATCTGGCACAGAACTTCTCACCCCACAGACCTCAGCCTGGCCACCCACAAATGACAGCATGTTTCCTAGGGCCTTTCAGGAAGTTTGCTGCACCAGAGTCACTAGATGCCTTTTTAACATAAGTCTGATAGGGAGCCGGGGAGATAGTTCCATGGCACAAGTGCCTGCCTGGCAAGTGTAAGCTCATGAGTTGGAACCCCAGTCCCACAAAAAAAAAAAAAAAATAAGTCTGATGATTAAACAAATGTATGTAAAGAAAGCACTTTTCACCTGCCAAATAGAGAGAGAGAGCGAGAGAGAGAGAGAGAGAGAGAGAGAGAGAGAGAGAGAGAGCGAGCATGTGTGTTACAGCTCAGTGCAGGTTAGGGCACAACATCAACACTTTCATGCTCAATTGTTGAGAGTGTAAAACTGTACTATCATTCTAGAAGTCATCCAGATGGTCTTCTTTAAAAGTAGGTCAATATAGGGGCTGGGGAGATAGCTCAGTAGAGTAAGTGCTTGCCTGGCAAGCACAAGGGCCTGAGTTCAACCCCCAGGTCTGCAAAAATAATAATCATCATCATAATATAAAAGTACACCAATATAACACAATACCTTGGATTTTAAGTGAATGGGAGAGGAGAAACAAGATTAGCCAAGACTGACAATTATTAAAGCTGAGTGATGGGTACATAGAGGCTTTTTATTCTATGTTGTGCATCTTCATATACTTCTCAGTTTTCTGGATAAAACATCAGAGACACGATTTATACAAAAATGTTAATTTTTAATGGTAGCAATGTGCAAACAGTATAAAAGTGCTATGCTAGAATAGTTCAATGAATTACAGTACATCCGAACAGCCAAATATTATGCAGCCATTAAAGATTCAAGGATGTTTTAATGGTGTCAAAAATGCTTACAATGTAAAGCTAAGTGAGTAAGTAGGATACAAAGTAACATGAGTGATGTTTAACAAATCCAGTTAAATACAAAATGCAAATATATATATATATATATATATATATATATTATTTAAACATACACTATAGGGCTTGTTATATCAGACTAGTGGGTGACTTTTTATTTTTTCTCTTGGGTTGTAGTATATATTCCTAATTCTTCAATTAGCATATCTTACTTTTAAAACAGGACTCCCCAAAATACATCTATTAATGTACGCTAACTTGGGAGTTTGATAAATATTGGTCTCCAAGGACTGACATATATTAGCTGGGAAATATTGAGAAAATTAATTTCTGAATCTCATATTCAGCACCTATAAAAGCAGCATGATGCCAACCTATTTTTTAAGGTGCCACTTACTGGACACTTGCTACACAGTGGTATTATGCCAAGCATTTTACCTCTAAACATACATACCATTCACACATACAATTCATACATGATCATTTCAAACTCAGCAATAAGTTGTGGGACGGGTTATGATGTTCCTGTGTTAGAAATACACAAACTGCAGCTCAGAAAAGATAATGTGCTCAGGTTTGTCTGTATTCAGACGCCCAGCTCTTAGCCTCTAGCATGGACCGCTCATAGTTACAGTTTCGGTTTGAGGATTAGATGAGGGAGTGCCAAGCACAGTACCTAGGTCCTAACGCAGAGCTGCTCCCATCAACATTAGCTCCCTTTTCCAGGATGCCTGAATGTTCCTAAATTGTGGTAAAACAAAAGGGAACTCTCTGAAGAAGGTATCCCTCCTTTGAAAAGGGATACTGCAGGACTTGATAGAAGAGATCAAAATGGAGCTGCAAGGGTGACTCTCTTTTTCCAAGAGAGAGGGATGACTGGGATTGTGTGTCTCACACATTCCAGGGTTTTCCTGTCCAAGATTTCTTCAGGACTTCACCAAACCCTGCACTTTGATATGCATCTCAGAATGTGTCACAGAAGCACCCACCAATAAGGCAGCATGCCTCAACTCTTGCTTACCCTTGCCACCCCGCCTCCCTCAAGAATAGGGCCCAGGTTCTGGGGCCCATAGATTGCTTTTTCTTGCTTATGTCCTTTCTGAGAGGGGAATCACAGGGACAAAGCACTTTGTAGAGAAGGAAGGGCAGTTTTGCTCCAGTCAGCATAAATGCCTCTTTCCCTAGGAAGCCAGCTTAAGTTCAGTTCCACCCTAGTCCCTGTCCTACTGTATGAACTCATCATGACACTAATCACACTACAGACCTTGATGGTTGTCTGTCCTCTACTAGAGAGGAAAGTCCATGAAGGAAAGCATCGGGTATTCTCCACTGGAACTCTAACTCCTGGCCATCTATGCAGACGGTGATGATGGAGAAATGAATGAACTCTCCAGCCTTAGCTCTCTTCTCTAAACTGGGGGAGGGAGTGTGTGTACCATACAACCAATTGAGTGCATCTCTCTACCTACCCTGTGTGATTGGACACAGTAACACAATGTCTTCCTCCTTCCCAAGCACTTAGGGGCTGGGATAGAAATGGACACAAAATCCCTGAAGAGAGAGGGAAGTCTTATTGGTCAGTAGACACTAAGGTGTAGATGTGCTGCCCCTCACTGGTGAGCGGACAGAGATGGGTTGGTGGGCTAGGAGGGCCCTTGTCACTAGGAGAGCCTACCCGAACTGTTGCTTCCTTGTTCTGTGCCAAACAAACACTCAAAAGACATGGTCCCTGCCCTGGAGGCTTAAAATTGACAGGTTTCTTGTTGTAAAAATTGAGGAAAATACATTGCAAGGGAAATCCCTTTTATTTCATGCTCTTTATTGTTGTACCAAAGTAATCAAAAGGAGCCTTTGAGTCTAACGTAAGTTGCCCAGCACATGAAACTTGGGGAAGAATTACTTGACTCAAAAGATCTTTAGTCTGCTGTGGGTGTAGCTTACTGGTGCTGCACATGCTTAGCATGCCTAGGCCCCTGGGTTTGAGCCTTAGCACCAAAACAAAAAGAAAAAGAAAAAGAAAATTCATGTAGTGTTACAATACTAGTTCTCCCATCTCTGCTTTGTGGTTTCTCCTGAGTGACTTCCTCTTCTGGACTTAGCTCTCTTCTCTAAACTGGGGGAGGGAGTGTGTGTACCATACAACCAATTGAGTGCATCTCTCTACCTACCCTGTGTGATTGGACACAGTAACACAATGTCTTCCTCCTTCCCAAGTATTTAGGGGCTGGGATAGAAATGGACACAAAATCCCCGAAGAGAGAGGGAAGTCTTATTGGTCAGTAGACACTAAGGTGTAGATGTGCTGCCCCTCACTGGTGAGTGGACAGAGATGGGTTGGTGGGCTAGGAGGGCCCTTGTCACTAGAAGAGCCTACCCAAACATTTATGTGTCTTTGCTTCTAGGTTCGCAAAAGCACAAGATTCTGAAGCCCCCAAATCTTCATTACCTTGCCAGGTTTCAGCATCACATGCCAGCACACAAACAACACACCCCTCTCCCTTTATAGAGGGCCAACCCTTCCAGAAACAGCTCATGGGGGTGGGGGTGGGGGCGGGGGGAGCGGCAGTGAGGTTTAGAAAAGCCTCTGAGAGCCAAGTTTCCAGGCAGGAGAGTGGCAAGTTCACCTCTCTTCCAGGGTCCCCACAAGCACCACTTCCGGCTCTCCTACCTCAATTGGGGATCTGCTGCCAGGATTTCTATACCCACACCTGCCCTTCCCTGCAGCGCCGGCTCCCCTCTTCACAACATTTCTTTCGCGCTCTCAATCCCCATATCTGTTTCTGGATCTCCCCCTCTTTTCTCCCTGCTTTCCCATTCTCTGGCCAGCCCTCGCCAGCCCCAGACTGGGTGCCCCTCCCTCCCTTCCTCCCTGGCTGTATCTGCCTCCTCCTTAGTTAGCTCTCTCCCCTGCACCTCTTTCTTTGTATTCTGCTCGCCCTCTCCCGGCCTCTAGAGCATCTCTCCTCCCCCGCCCGGCTCCGGCCTCCCCCGGCCTCCCCATCTTCAGCTCAGTCTCCTCCCTCTAGCTCCTCTCTCCTCCTCTCGCCTCGCCCCACTCCCAGCCTGCACGCCAGGGTTTCTTTCTACCCTGGGGGTCTTCATACCTCTCAATCCTTCTCTCTACTGCCTCCTCTCTCGCTGCAGGGTTAGTGGACACCCATTCCTTCCTTCCCGGGCACACCCCCTACCCTCCCCGCATTCCTCATCGTTGCCACTGACCCTCTCTTCCTCCTCTCCTCTTCTCCCCACCCGTTCTCTCTTCTCTCTGCCCCTTTAAATCTGCCTGGCCCAGCCTCCCCCGTGATGCTGGGATGGAGCAAACATTGATTTGTGCTGGGATGAAATCGGAATTTTGATTTTTTTCTTCTCCCAACCATAAGAAGAAAAATAATAAAAACACTCGTCTCCTGACAGCCCCCTCCCCCTTCTCATCTAGTTCCCAGCTCCTCTTTCCTATCTCTGTCCAAGGCAGAATTTTTTCCCCTACACGCTTCTCTTCTTCCCCCACCCCTGCCACTACCTCACCCCCAGCTGGGGAGAGAGGGGACTCTCCCACAGCTCCCTCGCCTCGCCTTCCTTCTCTCGGTTGGAGCAGTCTCTCCGGAAGAGGAGGGGGCTTGGCTTGCCCGAGTGGGAGTGGAGGTCCTGCCATGGACGCCGTGCCTGGGAGGCAGCCTGTGCCTCAACCCACATGGTGAGTACCTGCCCCCTCGTTTCCGCCCATCTGCCCATCCCCACCCTGGCCTTTCCCCTATGGAGCTTCCATCCTTTCCCCACAAATCGTCTTTCCACCTCGGTCTCATCTCCCCGTTACTGCCTCCACCCCCGGTTTGCTGGGTAA
>PVKN010037109.1:0-11301 GCA_004027915.1 Capromys pilorides
AATTTTTCCCCTAACCAGTATGTAGTGGCCTTCTTTATTTCATTTGATCAGTCTTGGTTTGAAGTTTAGACTGTCCGCAAAGAGAATTGTTATCCCTGCTTTTTTTTAGGTGCTGGGGCTTGTAGTATTGTTTTCCATCCTTTAACTTTTAGCCTATGAGTTTCTTTACGAGTTAAGTGTGTTTCTTGTATACAGCATGTTGTCTGATTTTATTTCCTTATCCACTCTGCCAGCCTATTTCCTTTAATTGGAGAATTGAGTCCATTTATATTGATAGTTATAATTGAAATGTATTGACTTCTAATTGACCTGTCTTTTGTTTACTACTGTTTACTCCTTTGTCTCCCATTTAATTGCTTGCCCTATTTGCTGGGTGCTTTCTTGACTCATTTGCATAGATCAGGTCATTTTGCTCTCCCTCAAATGTATTTTTAAGTAGTCTGTGTAGGGTTGCCTTTAACATTATGAAATTCTTTAGTTGTTCCTTGTCATGGAAGTATTTCATTTCTCCCTCATATTTGAAAGAGAATTTTGTGGGGTATAGCAGTCTGGGCTGGAATTTGTGGTCATGGAGGACTTAAAGCACTCTGCTCCATGCTCTACTTGACTTCATTATTTGTGAAGAGAAATCTGCTGTTATTCTGATGAGTTTTCCTTTAAATGTAATCTGTTTCTTTTCTCTAGCGGCTTTTAGTATATTATTCTTCTGTGGATTTCTGGGATCTTGACTATTATACGTCTGGGTGTGTTTTTAGTTGGGTTGATGTTATTTGGAGTTCTCTATACTTCAGTTACCTGAATGTCCAATTGTTGTCTCATCTTTGGGAAGTTTTCTGCTATTACTTCTGCCCGTATTCTTTTTATAACATTTGTATTAACTCCTTCTTTTTCACTGACTCCTATTAATCTCCCATTGTTCATTTTTGCATCATCTTGCAGATGTTCAATTACTTTTTCCTGCATCCTGGTTGTTTTTAAGAGATCCTTTCTTACCTTTTCAGTAGCTGTGACTTTATCATCAAGATCTGAAATCCTATCTTCACTTTCATTCACACAGTGTTGCCAGCTTGTGATTGAATTTTATTTTCCTGTATATCTCTTTGAGCCTGTTTCATGCAGTCTATTTCTTTCCTCTATTGCTCATTTATGGATTCCATCATTTTTCTAATCTCCTCTAATTTTTTTATCAATGTCTTCTTAGATGTATTTATTAAGTCTTCCAATATAGTTATCCTTTCTTTTTCTATTTCAGAGGTTAT
This sequence comes from Capromys pilorides, assembly GCA_004027915.1. Lineage (NCBI taxonomy): Eukaryota > Metazoa > Chordata > Mammalia > Rodentia > Capromyidae > Capromys > Capromys pilorides. The sequence continues at coordinate 1,260 of PVKN010037109.1, forward strand.
TTCTGCTCTCATTTCCTCTCTACTTTTCTGCAGTTGTTCTACATCAGACGTCATTAATTTAGAGATGACTTTTTCAACTTCAAAGATTATTTCTGATCTGATTCCCTCTATGCTTTTCTAAAGCTGTTTTTTTTTAAACTTCAGTCTCTAGTAATTCAAAGATTTCTTTTTTTAACTTCAGAGGTTAGTTCCAATCTGAGTTCCTCCATACGTTTATGCATTTGTTTGTTTATTTCAGATGCTATGAATTCAGAGATTTCAGCTGCGTGATTCTCATTTTCTTATATGGTAGTGTCTCAGGTGTATTAGTTTCAGCTGGGCTCGGGACCTGAGATTGCATTTTGCTCCTTGTCTGTATCATTCTGAGTAGCTGTGATCTTTGGTGCAGGACTGCGTGCTTGCAGGATGTTCATTCAGTCTGGGCTGCTGGGTCAGCTGAGCTGCTTGTAGGCCTGAGAAGAGGGGTCTCACTCACCTGGCGGGCCTTGCACTGGATAGGCTTCGCTGGCAGCAGGCTGGAGGAGGTCTCACATGGCAGGCCTGGCACTGGGTGATAGGCTGCGCTGGCGGCAGGCCAGAGGAAGTCTCATGTGGTGAGCCTGGTGCTGGCTGATGATGGTAGGCTGCGCTCAATTTACTTTCAGTCTACCAGAATCAAAGACTATTAAATGGAAAATGCCAGAAATAAATTATTCCCACATTTGAAATTGTGTTCCATTCTGGGCAGTATCATGAAATCTTTGTGTTGTCCAGGATCCAAACCACCCCTTTGTCCAGAGTGTCCATCCCTTATATGCTACCCACCATTAGTCATCCCATAGCCCTCTCAATTATTAGATGGACTGTTGCATTGCTGTAGTATTTGTGTGAAATAGCAGTTACTTTTCTTAAGAATGACCCCAACATGCAAGAGCAGTGAGGCTGGCAACTCAGGTATGTCAAAGGCAAGACCTTCGAGTGCTTCCTTTACATGAAAAGATGATACCTTCATGGACATACAGGGAGAAATGTATCAGGTGTGGTGGTATATGTCTGTAATCCTAGGACTCTGGAAAGTTGACACAGGAGGATCCCAAATTTCAGTCCGTCGCAGGCAACCTGGTGACTTCATGAGACCCTGTCTCAAATTTTTAAGAGGGAGGGAGATTGAGGCTCAGTGCGATGGCCCAGCTTCCATCTCCAGTACTGACAAAAAAGAGGGTCCGAATAATTTGGCATTCTCCAAGGTTTCAAGGATCCATGGAGATCTTGGGACACAGCCCCTGTAAATGAGGGGGCACTGCAGCATGAGTGCAGCCCACTCACTATGCTACCCAGGGCCCTCGTCCCTCGAGGCCGCTGGCAGCTCATGGCCACCATTTGTGTGACAACTACCTGAAACAACATTGGGTGTTCTTCTGTATTAGACCCTAAGTTATTTTTTGTTTTTTTTTTACTAAGACATTCATAGTTTTCTCCAAAATCTTCATGTAGACAAAACAGACAGCTGCATGCAGCCAGGTGACCTTTTATCCACCTTAGTGTTTCTTAGTTGTTTGTTTTGAAGTACCAGAGTGTGAACACAGGGTGTCAGACTCGTTAGACAAGAACTGCTCCACCACTGAGCTACAGCACCTTTAGACAAGAACTGCTCCACCACTGAGCTACAGCACCTTCACCCCACCTTCTAACACCTCAGTTTAATTGTTTGTTTTACATTTGGCAGTGGAGCTTCAATCCTCCACCCAACACACATGTGCGTTCCTACACACACACACACACACACACACACACACACACACACTCACACACACCTTTTCCTGAGACCAACTTACATTCTCAAGCAAACTAACTGATATTTACATGCTCTTTTAAAGAATTCAAATATAATTTCTGGAAAATGGTGGGGTAACATGGACAAATAAAAGAAACATTTAAAAAGAGATTCAAATATGTTCTGTTCTGCAGTACTAGATGTGGAACGCAGGGCCGCCATGCTGAGCTATATTTCCAATCTTTTTAAGTATTGTTTGCTTGCTTTCTTTTATGACAAGGTATTGCTAATTTGTTAAATTCCTTGGGCTGGCCTTGTACTGGGAATCCTTGTGCCCCAACTTCCCAGAGGGCTGGAATTGTAAACATTATAGACATGTGTCACTACATCTGGCTTGTTTTATTTTTAAGTATGGTAAAACGTCACAAGGTAGCCAGGCATGAGGATGCAAAAAAACTTACAAAAATGTATATGACATACCAGTTACCATTTCACTACGAGACAATTGTCTAAAAGGGATATATAAGTGGCCGTAAACTGATAAAGACACTCAACACCGCTGAATCAGAGAAATGCAACTCACAACTAGGGTGAGGTACGAATTAGAATGGCTACTACCAAAAGCCAAACAAATGAAAATGGAAACTGACAAGTATTGGTAAGGATATGGAGGAATCAGAGCCCTTGTGCTCTGCTGGCCAGAGTATAAAACGCTGTAGTCACTGTGGGAAACTTGCATTGCACCCAGAGACCCGGAAGCAGGCCCAGGAAGAGACATCTGTCCACTGATGCACCTGGCAGCGTGGTTCACAGAGTTCAAAGGCAGAAGCAAACTAAGTGCCCATCAGGAAGAAGCAAGAGCAGCATCTACTTCATCCTGGAGGTTAAAAAAAACAAGAGCCCCAAGGAAGGGCATTTCAGGGATGCTATTTGTCCTAAAGGCAAAGCTTGTGTTGCCTCTCCCCACCCATGGGCAGGCAGGATGCTCTGGAATTCACTTACTAGCATCAGGACCAAACTGGATGTCTCTGTCCCCTTCCCTGAAGCCCATTATCAGTCTCAGGAAAGAGTGACCACTGAGACCACACAGACTTCCTTGGGAGGCCATGTCTGTCCCTCAGGCTCACACTAATCCCAAAGAGAAAAATTTTAATTGCACTTTATACTTTATTTATTTTTACTTTTAAATTATTAGTGCCCATGAACTATACAGAACATTGGGCTATGCTGTGATATTTTCATGCATGCACATAGCATGCGGTCCTTCAAGGATGTTCATCCCCAGCCCCCTGGCTTACTCTCTTCTTCCTCCACTTCCTGTCCCAAGAGAATCTTTTTACAAGCTAACCTATCCTAAGTAATCACCTCCAACCCCTCACAATTACCTTCATGGTCCCATTGTTCCTCTCGACAAAAAAGAAATATGTAATGCTTTTGACTGAGACCGGGCAGCTGAGGGGCTAATCACACTCCTGAGATTTTCCTCCTCCCGTGCCTTTTTTCTCTTGCACATAGATACATGTGGATGCTTTTCCTTCTGTTCATGTTGTCAGTATTTCAGAGAACCTTCCACGGGAGAGGGGAATTCCCCCTTGGCACCCACAATGCAACGGGCCCTTGCTCAGCCTTAACAGGAAAGGAACTCTGAGGCATGGGTCAGTGTGGATGAACCCTGAAGACATTATGCTTCGTGAAATGAGCCAGTTGCAGAAGCACAAATGCCACCTGATGCCACCTGCATGAGGCGTTCAGAGCCACCATCACCATCTCCATCCGCAGAATTTTGTTGTGGTTCCCCCAACGGAACTTTATACTCTAGTATAAAGACCATGAGGTCTTGTTAATGGGGTAGGGAGTTAATTGTCTCAGCACCTGAGAACCTTCAGCCCCTCTTTCCCATGGTCTTATTAAACAACAACTGAACTTGAACTTATTAAACAACAACTCTGGGGGCTGGGGAAATAGCTCAGTGGTGTAAGCACCTGCCTGGCAAGTGCAAGGTCCCAAGTTTGATCCTGGTACCACGTAAATAAATAAATAAACAAATGAACAGACAGAGAGACAATTTCAGCTCCTCTTCCCCTCCAGCCCTTGGTATCCACCACTTTACTTTCTCTCTGTGTAAAGTTGGCAATGCCAGGAGCCTTCCACAAGTGGAATACTTGTCTTTCTGAATCTGGCTTGTTTCGTTTAGCGCGATGTTTTCAGAATGTATGCTGCTTTAGCACACGCATGAGTCTCATCCCTTGTCTTTTCCGTAGAGCTGGGAATCGCATGCTAAGCAGGTGCGCTCCCACTGGGTTACGCACCCAGCTCAGAACTGTGTCCCTTGCTAAGGCTAAGTAATACCCCATGTATGTGTCTACCACAATGTGTTTAACCATGCACTGGTCAGCAGGCACTGAGCCATTTCTGGTGCATTGTTTAAAGACAGAAACACAGGACTGCCTGAGAGCTTTGCACTTTTACAGTATGCACCATGAGGTCTTCTTAATGGGGTAGGGAGTTAATTGTGTCAGCACCTGAGAACCTGTAGCCCCTCTTTCCCATGCTCTTGGAGGTCTGCTGTGCCCCCATAGGAATGCTGTAGGAAAAGGGAAAGAAAGGAGGCTCTCTCCACATATTACTCTTTGGTCAAACCTGGATTTACTAAGTGGCATCTCTACACACAGCACCCACATGGCAAAGATGCCAATGTGAAGGACTTTCGTGAACAGCCTTCTCTGCCCACTGATTCCTTCTGCATAACCCAGAGTAAGCTGCAGTCACCACAGCAAATGTGCAATGAGGCTGCTCAGCCAGCAAGATGTGAGCCTGTCAAGCAGTCAGGGAAAGCCTTCTCTTTATACTGGAGCGCCTGGTATGCATGGACCAGGTATGGTTGCAAGAGCACGTTCTGCCCAGAACATGCCAACTGTACTGCCATCCTGGATCCAAACAACAGCCAGCACAGTGGGCAGCATCATGGGAGAGGGTCTTGTGAGCTCCTCCTTCTATCCTACCCAGTTAGCTTGTCCCACCTGGGTAGAGTATGTGCTATGCCACCTCCAAGAATGCTTCTGATCACCAGGGCTACAAAGTGAGTGAGAAAGACAAGGTCCAGTTACTCGTAAAGTACATCCAGGAGCCAGAGAAGGTGGACAGCTGGAACATGCACAGAAGGGCCAGGGAGCAGGTGGTGAGGCAGGCAGGATGGCGGGCTCTGCGAAGGACTTGGCCGTTTACAGGAAGCCATGGGAGGATGACAAATGAGGTAATGACCTGAATTATACTCTTCAAAGAGTCCTCAGGGAGCAGGTGTAGAGTGGGAAACGCACTCTGTGAACGTCCTCTTTTCATCCTTTCAGAATGGCACAGCAAAGTATGGGAAGCAGGGAATGGGGCACCACCTTTCCCTTCCTCTTTAGCTCCTGACCACCACAGGAGAAACAAACATGCATTCACCATCTTGTATAAGTCATTGGATGTCTGTCTTTCTTCTTCTCACCTAATTAGTTGGGTCCAATCCTGCTCGTACCATCCCAGGCACTGGGAGCCATCAGGCTCTGCCACTCCTGGGCTTCTAGCACATTCTTCCTTGGGTTTCTTGCTCTCATCCTTGACATGGAGCGTTGGCCCCATGCTTTTTTGTTCGTTTGTTTCTTTGTTCTTTGTATTTTTAGGGAAGGGCCTACAAGGTGTTCAGGGTCTCGCCATTAGTTTGAACTCGTAGTGATCTGCCTGTTTACAGCCTCCCAAGAGCTGGGATTACAGGCACGCACCACCACTCCCAATCTACAGCCCCATACTTAACAGGTCCTCAGTGAACATTGAAGAGGAGGCAGGGGTACTGGCCCAGAGCTCTGCTGTGTTCTCCTCAGTCGTGGGCCCTCATTAGAAACCAGCAATACGAATTTCACCATGCGAAAGGGCTTAAAGCCCTGTGTGGTATGTGCCTGGGGGGAATAGGGGCACAGGCCTGACTCTGCCTCTGATGGCCTCACCTGGGAACGCGCAGTCTGTTTGTTTGTTTGTTCTGAAAGCACTGACTCACAGTCTCTCAGAGGGGACAGAAATTTTGATCCCTCTGCAGCAGCCAAAGGAGGAAAGAGCAGCGGGAGGAAAGCCAGGCCTGAGAGCCTGGTGAGGGCTTCCTTGTCTGGTGTGCTGCCACCCCCACCCCCTGGGGCCCTTTGTAGCATTTTTCATGCATGACTGAACTCAAGTCCCCTGCAATTACATATTCCATATATCTTCCTTACCGCACCGAAATCACCAACCAAGTCTGCCTTTTTCACCCGAGCACGCAAGAAAATTCGGGTTAAAAATAAAATGAAGGATTGAATCGCCCTTTCATGCAAAGGGGAAAGAGATTACCAAATAGAATTGGACACGCTTTACATGGGAAAATCCCTTTATAAGTTGTAAAGGAAATCCTTATACAGATAAATAAGATTATTCGGTTTGGGAGGCGCCCAGGCAGGATTCTCTGTCCTAATCCAGCCTCTTTAGCTACAGTTGCACCCTGCCCTGGAAGCAGTGTTATCAGGAGCTCCAAGATACGCTAATGAATTTCAATAATCTCCTAAGAAACTAAAAACAAGGACAGGCAAATCAGCTGGGGGGGAGGGGGAGTTAAGGAAAACAGGACCTCCAAAGGCTGCGAAAGGCTCAGACAGTGCACACCTTGGATTCAGCCCAGCGCGGGGCTGCAGAAACCGGACACTGCATCCAACTGAGCCGGCCTGGGGCCCGCAGGGTTAATAGGGGCTCGAGCCGCGGGGAGCCGCGCGGGGGAAGCGCTCCCCCTGCCGGGGTGGAGAAGAGCGCGCCCGCCTCCCGCCTCCCGCCTCCCGCCTCCCGCGCAGACGCCTCCTGCTCTTGCGGGAAGGGTGGTGGGCCCGGAAAGTCTACCCTTACTCCTGCCTAGCGATGTCCTCCACAAGCACGTGCCGGTCCCCTCTCCTGTGGTCCTGAACTTCCCCTGCCAGGAGGACAATGATTGAGGTTCTTTACAGAAGGGTAAATCCCTGCTCCTGGGAAGCTGAGTGCACCCCAGCTCCGGATCCCCGATGTCCAAGGAAAGAGTGTGGGACCAGGTACAGAACCTTCTTGGGGTCCTGTCACCTGCCCCCTCCCATAGGACGGGGCCCAGAGGCAAGCTCTCTGCATAGGAGCTGAAGCAGCAGCCGGTGGGCGAGGAGGGACTGTGCGCAGCAGCCCAGGGACTCCCATGCTCTCTGTACTGCAGGGGGCGCTGCTTCCCGCCCGGCGGGAGCCTCCCCCAAAGGAGCCTAGGACTGGGGGAAGGGGGGCGGTGGGGATAGACGGTCAGGTGGCCCTGGCCACGGTGGCTGCCTGCTGTGGGGTCCGCGGAGCAGCGCAGAGGTATGTCTGTGGGGACCATCAAGCGCTCCTTCCCAGGACAGGCAGAAACGGCTGAGGACCCCGGCTCTTTGTTGGATCTCGAGTGACACCTAGTGGCCCGTCCGCCTCACGGTCTCGGCGAGGTGCGCAGCAGGCCCGACTGACTGCCCTAGGGTGCCGCCTGCCCTCTGCCCCGGGCCTCCTGTCAAGGCGCTGTCCCTGGTCTCAGCCCTCTCACGCGACCCCTTGATGTAGCCCGAGCTGTGGCCGAGCGTCCGGGTCCCTGCGGCAGGGCTTGGAAGCGGCCCATGTGCCTCACGGGGGTTCAGAAGCCCCACAGCCAAGCGACCGTGGACAGAAACCTCTGAACCCACAAACCCGAGCCAAGTTTCCTTGCATCGCGTTGCTGTGCTCAGAGATTCCGAGGCAGTGCTGGGAAGCTAAGGAGCACGACGACCCTAAGGGGACATTCTCATCTGCAGAGCTTGCCTGGGGACACGTCGAGCCCAGGCAGCCCATGAGTCCTGAACCAGCTGTTTTCCGGGGAGCCAGAGGTGCGAAGGTGACGGGCCCAACTCGGGCGAAATGCCAGTGGAAAGTATTTTCTAAGGTAGGCAACGGCTGAGCGTGCAGGGGCTGTCGCTGCCTAGATGGGTGGAAGACGGTGGGCCCCAGGAGCTGAGCTTGGGCGATTAGCCAGTGTGGCGAAGCAAGGGGTGCTGGGAGGCTCTGGTTCCTCATCCTGACTCCTGTTGGTGTGTAGGTTGGGTAAGACGGTCTCCATCTCCAGAGGACACGCACCTTCTCCCAGTTACTCTTACAGCTGCTTAAAGTGCTGCTGGAAAAAAATTTGCAGATGTAGTTCCCAAATCAGACAAGCTTAAAATGAAGCCATTACTCTGAGAGGGCCTCGACTGATCAGGGGAACGTTTGCAAAGGGCTCGGCTGCTCCCCATCTAAGAAATCTGAACAGTTCAAAGGACTCAACCTGGGAAGTTTTCTCCGGATGGTTTTAGAGATGAAAGGGACTGTGTGGCAAGGACAGTAAGCAGCCTCTAGGGGTCCCAAGAACAACCTCTAGATGAAGCCAGAAAAGAAACAGGCCATTGGTCTGTGACTGCAGGAGAACAGAACCGTGCCAACCACCAGTGAGCTTGGAAGAGAGCCCCTTGCTCTGGGTGGCAAGGCATCCCAGATGACCCTGGGATTTGAACTTGGTGAGGACCGTGGCTAGAGGAGCCGGGGGCATTGTGCCCCGACTTCTGGCTCACAAACCCGGGAGCTACTAAGCAGGAGTAACTGTGAGCTTCTAACTTTATAATCTGTGAGGGAGTCACAGAAAACTGCCATAAGTGGTCGTTTGAAAAAGGGACCAAGTGACAGAGGGCCAGATATTTAGAGAAGTGAGGAGCACCGGGAGGAGCTCTAGCAGAAGCGAGTCACTCAGCATGGGGCCCTGAGAGCCAGGGGCTGTGGAGCGTGAACTGAGAGCTTGGCTTTGCATGGAGGAGCTTCGCCTTTCTGCTACTTAACAGTTCCCGGCACTCCGCTGTCTCACGGGGAAATGGGTCTTAACTGCAGTGGTGAGGAGGTAGCACTGTGAGATGGGCTGTACGGATGCAGCAGGCTCTGCGCAGTTCTATAGAGGGTTCTGTCGTGTTCCCTGCTCAGAAGCATCATGGAGTGACACTGTCACTTGAATGGCAGGCTGGAGTAAGCACAAGCAAGGTGACCAGTAACGGGGATGGCCCCATTTTTTACGAATACATGTTTTTAGTGCATAATGTTTACACTTCCTTGTGGGAATTGGCACATGTACATAATATATCTTTTTTTAAAAAATCTATTTATTTATTTAGTTAGTTAGTTAGTTGGTACAGGGTCTTGCTATGCAGCTCAGACTCATAGTGATCCTCCTGCTTCAACCTCCCCAGCACTGGGATTCCAGGTGTGCACCACCACACCTAGTTTCTATGGGCAGCATAGCACACCCGTGGTTCCAGGGCCAACACAGCATGCAGTACCAAGGACTGAACCCAGGTCCTTGCGCTTGCCAGGAGGCACTTAGACTGCTGAGCCATCTCCCCAGCCATACGTGATGCATCTTAATTTCTTTTTTTTCATCCCGTTTCCCTTTCCTCTTTTCTCTTCCCTTCTCTCTCTCCCCTCTATACATCTCTTGGTCACTTATTTGTTTTTGGTACACTTTCGCAGCCCAGAATGTTTACACTCCTTGTCTGGAGTGGTTCAGGTGCCTAACACACTTCCATTCCCTTTTCATCCTCTCCCACTTGTAATCCCTTTCCCCTTTAAGAAAGACCTGTCTGAGTACCTCCTATTTCTGTCTTTTATTTTGCTCTTTATAGTTTGGACTTCTCCTGTAAGAGAAACTATGTGATATTTAAGCTTGTGTATCTGATTTATTCCCTTAATATTGTGGTCTCACAGTGGATCCATTTTCCTACAAGTTCTTTATGGGTGAGTAGCACGGTATTGGGTGTAAATGCCACATTTTCCTTCTGTATTCATCTGTTAATGGATGCGTAGGCTGCTTCCAGGATTTCGCTACTGTGAATTGTGTGGCTCTCAACTAGAGAATGCATGGGGCACTATAATGTGGGATTTTGTTTCTGGTTTTGTTTTTACAGAGAGGTTGAGGGATGACCTATTCTGGGCCTACCTGGGGAGCTTGTTAGAAATCCAGAAGTCTGGACCTGACCTTGAGTTAAGGAAATCAGACTCTTGTCCTTGGGTCCCCTCTGCCCACACTTTCAAGAAGCTTCCAAAGTGGTTTTATGAGAACTACCAGCCAAGACAGAATAACTGGTTCAAGAGGGGCTGATGGAATAAACCAGGGCACTAGCAGTGAGAACAGGAAGAGGGTGTGGTAGACCAGAAGCTATGGGACCGGACAGCTAACAGGACAGGGGCTGTGATGAGGAG
>PVKN010037110.1:0-11289 GCA_004027915.1 Capromys pilorides
TCAACTATATACAGACACGTGAACTACTTGCTCAGTCACTGAAATACAGTACTCTTTTGCTATCATCTATGATACTAGAATTCTTTCCACAATTCCTCTGCTCTTACTTTTTTTGACTTTTTGAGACACACTCTTGCTATGTAGGGCAGACTGGCCTTAAACTTACTTATGTAGCCCAGGCTGGCTCATGAAGATTCTCCTGACCTAGCCTTCCAACTGCTGGGATTACAGGCACATAATACCATGCCTGGCATCTTCCTTTGCTCTTAAAACATATAATACTGTGGGAATAGGGCAGGGAAAGAAAAAAAGGGGGGAAAAATGTGGGAAAAGTAGAAACAAACTTTTTATAATGAGAGGAATACCCAGCATGCAAGGCCAGCCCCACCCCTGGGTCACAATGAGACAGCGATTGAGACGGGGCATGGTGGTATGTGCCTATAATCCAGCACTTGGGAAGCCAAAAAAAGGAGAACACTATGACTCCAATCTGTGTAGTGGAACCCTGTAGACCTTGTACTAAATACATTAAAAAAGGAGAGAGGAATAGGGCTTCATGAAGGGAAGGGAATGAGGGAAAAAAAATAAGTTATATCATGTACAGTTATAAATTCCCTATAATAAATGTGATCACTTTGCATACCTAAAATACACCAACAAACTGAAAAAACACAATGCTGCTTTTTCAACAGGCCTAACCTGATGTATTTAAAGTTAAGGGGCCAGGGAGATAGCTCCGTGGCACAAGTGCCTGCCTGGCAAGTGCAAGGTTGTGAGTTTGAACCCCAGTCCCACTAAAAAAAGAAAAACAAAACAAAAAGACAGCCTCGAGACTAGATGTGGTGACGCACGCCTACAATCCCAGCTCTTGGGAGGCTGTAAACAGGCGGATCACTAGGAGTCCGATCTAGTAGTGAAAAGCTGAATACCCTGTAGACCTCTGAGAGAAAAAAAAAAAAAAAAAAAAAAAAAGACAGTCTGGGCGACTCAACAAAATACTGTCTCAAAATTAAATACAACAAAGGGCAGCTCATCACTGAGGATACAGTTCAGCAGCATGGACCTGCCTGGCAAGTACAGGGTTCTGAGTTCAATTCCTGCCATAAAACAAAGGGTAATTCAAAGGCCTGGGGCTCAACGGGGGAGACAAGGTCCACATTCAGCACCAATCAAATAAAGAGACAGTAGGGAAAAGAAGTGACACGCTTTCAGACACTATTCCAGAATTACTCTATTTAGGAAAACAAGTGGATCTTAAGATGACCCTCAGCCATCAAGAAAGTCTACTTCTTGCCTAGGGAGATAGCTCACTGAGTAAGTGCTTGCCTGGCAAGCGCAAGGTCCCGAGTTCAATCCCTGATACCACCAAAAAAAAAAAAGTGTTACTAAATATAGAAGTAGAGTATCTCAGATTAAAGCTCCTGCTTAGGCAGATGCAGGGACTAGGTTTGAATCCCGCCCGCAGGATGTGCTGAGACAGCAACTGAGACTGGGCATGGTGATGGCCTGTAATCCCAGCACCTGGGAGGCTGAAAAACAAGATCACTACAAGTCCAATCTGTGTAGTGAGACCTTGTACTAAATACATTTTTAAAAAATAATAATAATAAAACAAATAGACTGGGAAATGAGGGCAACCTGCCTATTATCCTAACACTCAGAGAAGATGAGGTAGAAAGGATCCAAGCTCTAGCCCAGCTCGGGAAATGTAACAGCTTAGTGAGACCCTGGTTCAAAATAAAAAGTTAAGATATTAACTCAGTTCAGGAGCTCCAGCGTAGCACAATCTGGTCAGTGCACAGTACTTACATAATCCCTATATTCAATCCTCAGACTGCAGGAGAGATTTTTTTTTTTGTATTTTTTTTTAAGTTTTTGAGACATGGTCTCAGTTCAGGCTGGTCTTGAACTCTACACAGCCCAGCCTGCTCTCAAACTCAAGGCAATCCTCCTGTCTTAACCTCCAGAGTGCTAGGAGTACAGGTGAGGGCCACCAGACCCAGCACTTTCATCATTTTTTTAATCAGAGTAGAGTCAAAAATAAAACTCAAATTTATCAGAAGACAACGGAAAAGCTCTTTTTTCTTCCTTTAGTGACCTGGAAAATTACAAACTGATCATATAGAACTACCCTAAACTGACACAAACTTCTTATTCAGTTATTTAAGACTTTATTTATTTATTTCTGTTATGGCCAGCTCAGTCTGCCCTGGGGGTGGGGCTGGTGCAGCATGTGGTTCCGGGGCGCTTGAGACCGCTGAGCTATCTCGCTGGCCCGCTCAGTTAAATAGTCAAATGAACGTCTAAAACCTATCAATAAGGGTAAAACTAAAGTACTGTGAGAAAGGGGAGGTAATCTACAAAATCTACTTAAAAGTTCCCTTTTCAAATCCGTTTACTTAGATTTCATGTCGCATTTTACCTTGCTGGGCAATATCATGGTAGAGGCGCTCTACTCGAGAATTGTTCCGAAGAAGATCCAGACACTGTCTGTATGATTCCCATAGGAACTTAACCCAAGGAGTTAAAAGTAACCTATCAGTACGGTCTTGTGTGTCTTCCCCACTTACAGCACTTAGAAGAACACTATAATAACAAGGGGATAAAAGCATTAGAAATCATTTCAGGTATGATTTCCTACTTTGTCACATCGTTTAAAAACTAACAATGATTGTACTAATAATTTTCATCAATTTTTTTTTTAAATAGCAGCTAATATTTAGAATTTCACCTTGACTAACTGTATGCTGATATCTGCAATCTGTGCAAGTGCAATAAGGACAGCAATGTGTAATACAAAACCCATGGTTGAATACCTCTCATCTCGGTCTTCTAAATATATACCATTTCTAATGTCTACTCAATTATTATACTTTTTTTTTATTTTATTTAAACCTTATGTATTTATTTGTATTATAGCCGGCTCTGCCTGCCCTGGGGGTGGGGCTGGCGTAGCATGTGGTGCTGCGTGGTCCCTGCGGTTGCCTAAGTCGGTGCTTTAGACCTCTGCGCCATCTCACTGGCCCTATACTCTTTAAAACAAACTTAAAAAAAAAAAAAGACAAGGGGAAAAGATTAAAATTTCTTGAAAGCAAAATTAATATTCAATATATCCAATCTTGCATAACTGTACCTGTTAATCTGAGCAACATATCTGATGATAAAAATGGATAGTATAACCACTGTTAATTAGCTATTCCTGTTTTGAAAATCTGTAACGTACGTATTGTTGTATGTTACCGTTTCTGTCTTTTTTTCTATTTGTTTTTCATTCTGTTTTTACTCTTCAAAATTAAGGTAGGGGCCGGCAAGATGGTTCAGTGGTCTAAAGCACCTGCTTAGGAAAGCTCAGGCAACTGCAGGGACTGCGGTTCGATCCCCGGCACCACATGCTGCGCCAGCCCCACCACCAAGGCAGGCTGAGCCAGCCATAAAATAAGTAAATAAAGAAACAAGCAAGCAAGCAAACAAATAAAATAAAATTAAGTTAGAAAAAAACTAGTTATTCTAGATTAGCATTATGACATTTTAAAAAATAATGCTAGAGAGTAAAAGTACCGGCAAGACAACAAACAATTAAAATCCAAACCATGAATAAAGTCCCACTAAAACTCCAAATAGGGCTGGGGAGATAGCTCCATGGCACAAATGCCTGCCTGGCAAGTGCAAGGTCGTGAGTTTGAACCCCAGTCCCGCCAAAAAAAGAAAGAGATAAATGTAAAACATCACCAGCTTTGGGGCCAGGGAGATAGCTCCATGGCACAAGTGCACGCCTGGCAAGTACAGGGTGGTGAGTTCAAACCCCAGGTTCCCCCTCCCCCCCAAAAAAAAGTACTTATAAAACTCCAAATAATTGATTTGATTGACTAATTTAAAGGCCCCAAAGATAAGAAATCCAGTGATATAAAGTACTATAATCCAATTGGCATTTTTCTATTATTGAAACTGTGCATTTTATATTTTATGTCCACTGTACAATGAAGAAAAATCTTTTACAATGTTTTATAAATATATGAACAAGATAAAAATACAATACAAACTTGTAGTTATTTCATATTTATTTTCCTTGGTATAAAGCATAATTGATAAAGACCTAAAATGTTGATATAATAAGGTTATGTTAACTATCATTGCTATTGCTTAAATCACAAAATTATATAACCAATTAAACAAAAACATAAATGGTATACTATATAAAAATGTTTAACAACTCTGTAACAGAAAAAGACAAAGCAAGAGCCGGGTATGGTGGCGCACACCTGTAATCCAGCACTTGGGAGGCTGAGGCAAGAGGTGTAAGTTAGAGACCAGCCTGGGCTACAAAAGTGAGTTCAAGGCCAGCCTGAACTGCATAGCGAGACCCTGTCTCAAAAAGACAAAAAGAAAAAAGAAGAAAAGCACTGAGTTAACCTACAAAGTACTTATTACATGTTGAACTCACATACCTCTCAGGAGTTTGAATATTATCCAGATCTTCTATATCTAATACCATCTGTTGAGATTCTTCTTTAGCAGCTTCAGTTTTTTCTTCTGCCAGTTTCAAATATGCCCTAACAACATCCTCTAAAGATTTAATATTTACCTAAACAAGAAGAAAAAGGGACTATTTTTTCCAATGACTCACAAATGTTCAAGTAATTTTCATAGAAAATGCACTGTGAAAGGTATACGCTTCCAGAAATTACCAGTTATTATCAAAATATAAAACCAAGTTGTTTGTACCTGTTGACAAATGTTCTTATATTGATATAATCCTTCCTTAGCTAAGTGGCTCTTACGAAGATCCACACAAAGTTCCAAGTATTTCAACATAATGGGTTCGTGTATCTTCTGCCATGTCCGATGTTTCTTACTTTTCATAACATCATAAAGAACATCCAGGGCAGGCTGCTTTTTGCCAACTTCAAGAAACTCTGAAAGAAATAATAGACTTAAAACCAGCTATGTTTACTACACGAAAGTGTAAAAACATGCCCCTTTTTTTGTCTTTATGAGACAGGGTCTTGCTATGCAGTTTAGACTGATCCTGAGCTCACGCTGCAGCCCAGGCTGGTCTTGCCTCAGTCTCCCAACCTTGCCTTTTTAAACTGGTTGCTTTAATTTCTTAATTCATCAACTCTTTAAGTCACATTTATTTTTCATTTCTGAAGACCACACCACGATTATTCAGAAGTAGCCAGCTCGGTATGGTGGTTCTTGCCTGTAATCCCACAGCACCAACAAGGTTGAGGCAGAAGGATTGCCATGGAGTCCAATCGAGGTCAGCCTGGGGCTACATGGTGAGTTCAAGGCCAGGTTGTTCTATACAGTGAGACCCTATACACCCTATACACCCCATACACACACATGCACCTACTTTTATAATTATCCAAAGGTAAGCAATGAAGATTTGTACTACCTCAAAATGAATTTCACTCAAATCCACTGTGATTTTGAAAGTCTCAGAAACTGATTAACACCAGCATTCAGAAGGCTGTGCCAGGGAGGTTCACTGTTAGTTCAGGCTGTCTACATTATCAGTTCAAGGCTGGCCTATACTATATAGCAAAACTCTGCCTCAATTAACAGATAAGCAACCAATCTATCAATCCAGAAACTTAAATTATAAAGGGAAACAGTACCTCAGCAACCTTACAAAGTTCAAATATTACTTCAGAGTCACATTTAACTGGCTGATGAAATGTTTGCCAGTTTATACAACTTAAAACAAAAAAACACTGCATTTACTATTTCAAGATAAAGGAGAAGAAGGATTGAACGGAGGGTAGGAGAATAGGAAAAAGTTATCCCTGTGATGTGATAATTACATATACCTAAAATATATTAATTTTTTTTTAAAAATGAATTAAGCAACACTGGAGATCAAATGCAGGAGTAGTTCACAGAGCCTCATCCCCAGTCCATTTTTAAACTTTAAGACAGGATCTCACTAAATGGCTAAACTGCGCAGGCTGGCTGGGCTCAATCTTGCAATCCTCTTGCCTCAGCTTCCCAGAGTACTGTGACTACAGCCACAGGCCACTTTGCCTGGTGTAGCTGCCTACATTTTAATGAGTCTATTTCTGAGCTTTCTATTTCATTCATTTTCTATTATTATATATACAGTCTTTGCCAATCACATTGTCTCCATTACTATAGACTTTAAAGTCTTAAAAATCAGGTAGTGAATGCTCCAACTTCGTCCTATTAAAAAGGCTTTACTTTGCGTTTCCATACAAATTTTACAGTCGAGTTTGTAGGCATATGCAAAATAACTTGCCAGGATTTTGAAAGGGATTGCACTGAATTTATAAAGTGAGTTTAGCTAGGCATAGTGGCACATGGCTATAATCCTAGCATTCTGGGAAGCGGAGGCAGAAGGATCACTACAAATTCAGACAAGTCTGGCTACAAAGTGAACTGAATGGTGACACCCTGGCTCAAATGCAGACTGATTAATGAAAAATAGAGGGATTTTTAAAAACTGGTAGCAATACTGAGTCCTACAATCCATGAACATTCTAAATTTTACTCCAGTCTAAACATGGAGAAAAAAAAAAAAAATCCCAACTGAAAGATGCTAAAGTTTAAATGCGTATGCCCCTAAAAAATTCATGTTGATATTTAATCCCTAATGCAACAAAATTAAGAAATCTTCAAGATGTACAAGGTCACAAGGGGCCCACCCTCATAAAAGCATCAGTGGCTTTTAGAAAACTGAAATATCTAACCCCCTTTTTTTGCTCTCTCATCCTTCCCATCATGCAAGGGAGGGCATTAGTCTCCTTCAGAGAAAGAAAGAAAGAAAGAAAGAAAGAAAGAAAGAAAGAAAGAAAGAACAAGGCACTCACTGCCTCAGAAGCAGAGATAGCCAGCCTTTACCTGTATCCTAAGAACTACTGACCATCTTAATCCCAGCTTCCAGAAATAAGAAATAAACTCTTGTTTTGGATAAAGTACCCATAATACGGCATTTTGCTATAGCAGCACAAATGGACTACTAAGACATCTGTTTCAAAGGTAGTACATCTCAAAATCAGCAAGTCATGAAAAATAAGGACAATCTAAAAAACCGTCACAACCAAGACTCAGATCTCAGAGTATGGTGGCACACGCCTGCAATTCCAGCACCTGGGAGGCTGAGGCAGGAGGATCAGTGCAAGTTCAAGACCAGCCTGGGCTACAAAAGTGAACTCAAGGCCAGCCTGAACTGCATAGTGAGACACTGTCTCAAAAAGACAGACAGACAGACCGACGACTCAGAAAACATGACTACATGCATTATAAACTGTTCAATAGCAACAAATGGGTATTGTACAAATAGGAACACTATACTATTTTTACAGTAACTCTGTAAATATCTAACTGTTCTAAAATTAAAGGCTTATTTTTAAAAATAAAAATATACAACAAAGTAACTATACAGACCAAAAATTCTTAATCTTAAAGGCATCTCTTATGTGGCAACATCACAAAATCAAGTCCCAATCTTAAATTTCACATAGTTGCTCCTTCTGAAATTTAGTCCAAAGACTATTCAAATTTTTTCCATACTTTTCTTTTGCACAAATGCACTGAAAGATTTAACTTAAATGACTAGGAAACTTCAGCCTAAAATTCCACCTCACACAAGCACAAACAAAAAGCACATTTGAAAAGTAATTTGAAACTAAAAGACTAAACTATAAAAAGCCTTCACAAACAGCACATTTCCTTTCCTAAAAATTACTGTTCAGTATCCCAAGAGAAAAATCTTGGATAGAGTTCTTATTCTGTAAGAGTCAACCTGGCCAGGTGTTGTACACATGTGTATGTAACCCCAGCACTCAAGTGGCAGAAGCAGGGGGCCTGCACCCAAGAGTTGGAGGGCAGTCTGGGCTACACAGCTGAGTTCAAGGCCAGTTTGCACTTCTACAAAGTGAGATCTTGTCTCAAGAGAGAGATTGGAGGCACAGACACACACACACACCTGGCAGGGAGGTGGAGCTTAGTTTTAAAGCAAGCATGCTGGGTTCAATCCCCAGCACCAAAGGACAAAAATGCTAACAAAATCAGTACCATCTATAACAAGTAACTCTTGTATTAAGCAAACAGGATAAAAAAAAGTCTGTGTCTGCTCTGGGAGTTTCACTAGACTTGGTAATTAATTCTCTACCGTTTCTTCTTTTAACTATCACATCTCCCAGGAATGATGTTTCCCAGCATTCCTTCCTCCAGTAAAACTACAAATACTCTCAATTCTCCAAAATACTAAAGTTTGCAACTGGACAAGTCACACAAGAAATAACCTAATATCCTGTCAGGCCCCTTATATCACATCACCTTCATATACTAATAAACACAAAACCTTCACTGTTATAGGTGAAAGTCCATCTTCAATTCTTACAACAATAAAACCCTCATTAAATGAAGTACAATTGCATACTTTACTGAAACAAAAAGCTCGTACTGTTTTTTTTTTTTTTTTTTATTTATTTGTTTGCTTGTTGTGTTTGTTTGTTTTGTTTATTTTATTTATTTCGTGGCTGGCTCAGCCTGCCCTGGTGGTGGGGCTGGTGCAGCATGTGGTGCCGGGGATCGAACCGCAGTCCCTGCAGTTGCCTGAGCTTTCCTAAGCAGGCGCTTTAGACCACTGAACCATCTCGCCGGCCCCTCGTACTGTTTTAATGGAAGAACTACCTACTCTCTTCTAGAGTGCACCTAAAGTTATTTTCTAAAGCTCATTCATATGTCAAGTATTTTCCTTGTTGTTGTTGTTTTTAATTAAAGGTTCTGCTTAAGCAGACGCAAATGCCAGGTTTTTTGTTTTTATTTTTTAAACTTTATTTACCTTATGGCCAGCTCAGCCTGCCCTGGGAGTGGGGCTGGCACAGCACATAGTGCCTGCAGTTGCCTAAGCTTGCCTAAGCAGGTGCTTTAGACCACTGAGCTATCTCGCCTGCCCCAGACACCAGGTTTTGATGTTAGGTATTTTTCAAAGCTCTTTGACCATCTCTATCAGCCAAAATTTGGGAAATGTCTTTATTTAAACGCACCCCTTTAAGAGGCCAGGGAGATAGCTCCATGGCACAAGTGCCTGCCTGGCCAGTGCAAGGTTGTGCATTCCAACTCCAGTCGAGCAAAAAAAAACAACTCACCCTTTAACAAAACTACAAAGCCAGGTGTGGCAGTGCATGCCTATAATCCCAGCACTTGGGAGGCTGAGACAGGAGGATCAATGCAAGTTCAAGACCAGCCTGGGCTCCAAAAGTGAGCTCAAGGCCAGCCTGAACTGTATAGCAAGACCCTGTCTCAAAAAGACCAAAAAAAAAAAAAAAAAACACTACAGCAGTAACATGAGAAGGACCAATTATATTCAATTCTCAATCCTCCACTTAGGTTTTAAATCTTTCACATAGTACACATAGTAACATTCTTGCAATATACATAAGGTACACATTGTTCAAACTGAAAGTTAAAAAGCCTGAATGGAACAAATTTTCCATGATTATCTGATGGTAAATCTGTCTTTATCATACATACATATATGTATGTGCATGTATACATACACATATATATATATTTTTTTTGTGTGTGTGTGTGGTACCAGGGATCACACTCATGATGTTATGCTTGCCAGACAAGCACTTATTCCACTGAGCTATCTCCCCAGCCCCTACCATATATATTCTGAATTATCTAATGAAGGGTGGCCTCTGAGGCTGGAAAGTACTGTACTTTTTTTCAAGGGGCCCCATTTCAGTGTGTAAACAAATGTTTATTTCGGCTGGGCACAGTGACACTTGCCTGTAATCCCTGCTGAAGCACAAGGATCTCTGGAATTCAAGCCAGTCTGGGTTACAAAGTGAGTTCAAGGCCAGCCTGAACTGCACAGTGAGATACTGTTTGACAAACAGACATATTAAAAAGTAAAATTAAAACCCAAAACTACTCTTAAGGTTCAACATTTAGCATGGGCTTTAGACAAATGATTAAACTACGTATCAATAAAGTTTAGGGGCCAGGAGATAGCTCAGCTCAGCAGCATAATCACTTGCCTGGCAAGTTCAAGGTCCAGAGCTGGATCCCAGGCATGAAAAATTTAAAAAACAACGTTTAAATCAGTCCTTCATTTTTATTAAACTATGCGAAAGGTCAACTAGAAAAACTAACATTACTTAATTTGCAGATTTAATAAAGTTTATTTCTTAAGGAACTGGTTGTAGTGTATAAACTTTATATTATGTCAGGAGCCAATAGTCAAATACTAGTCTAACCTAGAAATGGAGCTCTTCTCCATGTGAGTACATGATATAAATTTCTTACTTTCAATTGCCTGACTAAATTTTCATCACCCTTAATGATTATTATAATTTTTTCAAAAATTTTGCGGATAAGCTTAAAGTATTCCGGGCTGGCAAGATGGTTCAGTGGTCTAAGGCTCCTGCTTAGGAAAGCTTAGGCAACCGCAGGGACTGCAGTTGGATCCCCAGCACATGCTGCGCCAACCCCACCCCCAGGGCAGGCTGAGCCAGCCGTAATACAAAAAAAAGCTTAAAGTATCCTGAAGAACTGTTTTATTTATTTTTAGACAGGGCACGTGGCATGTGCCTGTAATCCCAGTGCTTGGAAGGCTGAAAACAGAAGGATTACTAGAAGTCTGATCTGTATAGTGAGACTCTGTAGACCTGTACTAAAACACAGAAATAAACAAAAATAAAAATAAATTTATTTTTATTAAGATACTGCAGTACAGGGGCCGGGGAAATAGCTCTGTGGCACAAGTGCCTGCCTGGCAAGTGCGATGTCATGAGTTCGAACCTCGGTCCCACCAAAAAAAAGATACTGCAGTACATTAGGTTTGATATTTGAGGTTATGGATGACGGATAAAAACATTTAGATAGAACAAAATATCCACTTAGTAAAATATTTTTATCAGCCAATTTAGTATTTTATAAGCATGTTATGTTCCATCCATAATCGGTTCACTCATGACACTTCAAGGATTGGTTCATTCAAAAGATCAAAGATAGAGAAGTTACCACGTGGAAAATACAGTATCTCTTACTACAGAAATTTACACAGTAGTCACTCTAAACAGCGATGCAGAAAGGAGTCAATACAGACCTTTATAAGCACTACATAAATATCACAACTATAATCAACTTCTTCAGGAATGAAGTCTATTTTAACTTGCAGGAGTTTAATACAAAGTTACTTATCTATCATCCTATGAAGACGCCAGGGCCAGCGAGACGGTTCAGCGGTCTAAAGCATCTAAAGCACCTGCTTAGGCAAGTTTAGTCAAGCGCAGGGACCGCAGTTAGATC
>PVKN010037111.1:0-11310 GCA_004027915.1 Capromys pilorides
TCATTAGTGAAATAAACCAGACCAACATATGCCAATATCGTATAGTCTCCCTAATATAAGGACTCAAAAGAAGAAAATAAATAAATGAACACATTTTGGGTGGTACCAGGAATCACTCTCAGGACCTTGCATTTTCTGCATCCCCAACCCCTATAAGTTTTATTATTATTATTATTATTTTTTAGAAGAGTGACTTAAATACAAAATGTATTTGGAAGAGTTAAAAAAAATCTAAGGTTTATTGTAAGGGTTAATGTTTAATTGTTTGACTAATCTTACATACCTATATCAATCTAAACAGATTTGATGATGAACATATGCAATACAACCATTGTTAAATTTTTCTTGTTTTGAAAATCCCGTACTATATGTATTCTTGCTTGTTACTATTTTCCTATCTTTGTTTCTGCTATTTTTACTCTTTAAAATAAAATTTAAAAAACAAAACAAAAAACAGATGGCTTCCCTTGCAGAATTTTCTAATGGATTCATTTCTTTTTTTTTTTTCCATTTCTTATTTAAACTGTTCAAAGAAGAAATGTAATGCTCGCAATCATTAACTTCTTTTGAATATAGAACCTTTTCTGAGAACTGAACTGTGAGAAAGGTACTTCCAGCACTCTCTATAGATGTGGCCAATGTCAGCATCATAAATACAGCAATAAACAAATGTAGTATCTAAAAAGGAAAAACAAAAGTCGCTCCCACTCTTTCGCAGCATTTCCTCTGGGCCTGGGTCCCCCTTCCTCTTGACAGCTGAGCCTCTCGAGGGTGTTCTTTCCATGGCTTCCTGGCTTCGCCTCCTGTACTTGTCTCTGTTCTCAAAACCTGCTCATCTCCTCTCCGCCGGTGCCCATGTTTGGTGGGCAGATCTTCACCGTTACTTTTAAAGTGTTTACCTCACTTGAACCTGCTGCATCGATGGGCACGATTGACCATGTCCTTCTTGAAGCATTCCCTGCCACCAGCTTCCAGGGCACACACCTTGTTTTCCTCCCACCTCTTTAGATACTTCAGTTAGATAAATTTAAGGTTGCAAGAAACAAAAAGTGAAATGGCAGGTTTAAGTAAGGAGTGGTTAAAAGTGAGTAAGAGTCTTGACCTCATGTTCAAAAACTCCGTGAACAGCAGGCAGATGTTCTAGAAATTAGACTCCCAGCACTGGAGAGCTAAGGGCAGGGCACAGGGTCTCTTACCTGTCCCCTAGCTCAAGGAGTTCCTTGGTCCTGTAATGATGTCTTAACTTCTCCCTGTCTCTGGTTGTGATGCTTCAGTTTCTATCCATCTCATTTCTCCCCTCCCCTGTCTACCTCTGGCTTCCAGGGTAGTCTAGGCTGCCCCTTGCTCATATTTTCTATCACTCTGTGGCTCATCTCTGTGTCACTGTTTCTGAACCCAGGAGAAATGGGTGCTGTTGCTTTTTTCTCTGGGTCTTTAGTTACAGAGTCTGGTTGGTTGGTTTGTTTATCTATCTATCTGTCTGTCTGTCTGTCTGTCTGTCTGTCTGTCTGTCTGTCTATCTATTTATTTATTTATTTATTGGAACCAGGGACTGGACTCTGGACCTTGCACTTACCAGGCAGGTACTTGTGCCCCTGAGCTATCTCCCTGGCCTCAAGCCTGGTTGGTTTAGTCAGCCACTCTCCAGTGCAAGATGCTGATGAATGGTAGCACGTTGGCACCATGTCACCCTAGAGGCTAGTCATAAATGCATGATTTAGTTACTCTAGGGCCAGGCCCCTATGTCTGGTCTAGTCCACAGTGATCCTGGGGCATTCCTGAGTCTGTCTCTTGCTTGTGAGCCTGCCGTGGGAATCTGTCCCTGACCCTCTTCTCCTGTTGTATATGCTTTTCAGTGTATTAGGGAAATTACTTGTCTCTTTGGGCCTAGTTTCCTCACTTGTAAAGTGGGTTATGGATTGAACTGTGTCCCTTATCTGCTGGGAGTTGACATGTGTCCTGTCAAAAGACACTGAAGGCCTAACTCTAAGTAGCTGTGAATGTAACGTCTCTTGGAAACAGGGTGTTGGTTGATAATCAAGCTAAGATGAAGTTAGTAGGGTGATTCCTAATCCAGTATGACAGATGTCTTTATGGAAAAGGGGAATTTGGACCGAGGGACACATATTGCAGGGATAATGCCACCATGTGAAGATGAAGGAAGACCTCAGAATGATGAAGCTACAAGTCCAGGAGCTGGAAAAGAAGTTGGGGACAGACTTTCCTTTGTATCCTCAGAGAGAACCAAAGGCCTTGACTCTAAAACTCTGAGACAGTCTATTTCTGTTGTTTAAACCACTCAGTTTGTGAAAATCTTTTACAGCAGCTCTGGGAACTCATACACTACCTTAGAAACGTGTTGTAAAGCTTAAATAACACAAAGCACTTAGAAAACATCCTGGCACACAGGGTGTGCTCAGTTCATGCTAGCCGATGTCATGTTTGCTGTAAATATCACAGACCAGCTCCCCCTGGGCTTGTGGTTTAACTGTCACCTGTGAAGTGGTGATGCCAACCCTTTATCTCTAGTTCACATTTTGGTCTTTTCTCCATAGCCCCATAGGGTGTAGCACTGCAGGCAGAAGACATACGGAGGAAGCGAGCAAGAATGAGAAGGGGGTTGAGGAACAGCCTTGTGGAGGGACCGGACCCATCGACGACCCTCCTGAGCCCCGTGGATTTCAGGACTACACTAGCAACAGGAGGGTGTTCTCCTCATAGGCTCCTTGTGGGAAATCACTGACTGATGTGGGCAAGGTTCATCACTTAGATCCTGGGTGGCACCGAGGCTCAGCTGATGCTGCTCCGTCTGACAGGCTTCTCCCATCCAACCTGTGTGTTATGGTTTGTGTCTCGGTGTTCCCCCAAAGCCTCACACAGTCATGGGGTGGCTTCTGAGTTTGTGACTGATTCTTGATCCAGTGCTGGGATTACAGGTGTGAGTGCTGCACCTGCCCTGAGGGTAAGTAATCTGCATTACTGCGTAAAGAGGGCAGGGAGGCTAACTAGCTGCCTGAGCTGCTGTCCCTCCCCTTGCTCTCTGCTCTCTGCTCTCTACCACAGCCTTGAATGGTTGCTCTGTTCCAGGTGCCACTCTGCCTTGCAACCAGCTGAGTATGGACTGAAACCGGCACTAACTGTGAGCTAAATAAACCTTTCCTTCCTTTACTCTGGGTGTTAGGTATTTTGTCCCAGCAACAAGAGAAGAGTAACTGAGACAATGTGCAATGTGGAGTTCACAGTTTCAGCCTCTGCCATCTTCTGTCCCTCTCACCTGTGCCCCCTCAACCGCTTCTCTCCTGAGCTTACTCCTCAAGGAATGACCTGGCATCTTCTCCCATGTTCAAGTGAACATAGGGGAGGGAATGGTGATTTTTCTGTCTCTCTCACTCTCGGTTCTGCTGAGCTACAAAGCCTTGCAGATCCCACCACCTGCCTTCTCCTTCCTGTATCCAAGCCTGACTTCATGTTAGCACCGCTTGGGTTTGGTCCTGTTGTCTCTCACCCAAGTTCCTCTTGGGTGTTCCTAGAGTAAGAGTTTTTCTCTTTCCTTCATTATCATAGTCAGAGTGATCAGACCACATAAAAAATACAAGCAGTGTCCTCGGCTCTGCTCTGTGCTCTAGTGGACACAAGACTTTCTCTCTCTCCTATTCTCTAGAGATGTTGTACTATATAAAAAGACCTTTGCAGTTTCTTCAGGGCTTTTTCCCCTCTAGGGCTTTGCAAATGCTGACCTTTCAGACTACTTACATTTCCTCTCCTGACTTGACTAATTTCTACTTTTATTTTAGGGACTGTTCAGATATCACTCAACCAAAGTGTTTCCTGCTATTGTGACTTTGGGATAGACAACCTCCTTAGGGGTTCCCATTGAGACTGAGACAAGTGAAGGTCATAGCCACATAAGCCAGAATGTAAGCCAGTAGTGGTCCTATGTCCACGTTACTCACACTCCGCATGCTGCCTCTTGCAGGCTTGCTCATTGCATGTACGTGCCGGGCCATGGTGGACACTCAAACACCATGTGGAATGTCTGATCAAACTGGCTGTTAGAATGGAGTTTGTATATTCAGGGATGGTTGGGTCTTCCCATTAGGTATCAGGACTTTCAACTGCATAATACAGATTTGAATAGCTTTTCAAAGTGAAATGATTTGTATAATTGCAAAGTGGACAGATGGCTCATAATGACAGTTTGGAGACACATTCCAATTCTAATCCAAATGTTTTCCTATACATTACTTTTTTTTCATTTGTGTAATAACTCTGGCAAGGTAAGCATGGTTATTTGAGGAAATGAATTGAAGTGAGGGAGGAAAGGGATGAAGCAAAGGAAAGAGAAGATGCCAAAGGAGAGGAGAAAGAAGGATAGAAGAGGGGAGGAGAGGGACAACTGGCAGAACTGAGGCTAGGCTCCAGGTTTCCTAACTCTCTGCTTGGTTCTGTGAGTTTTTCATTTCACAAAGCTACTTCTCCTGAAAACCTTTTGGGTAAGTTTAACTTTTGACCTGGTAAAATGTAGGGAAGAAGGTAGTATTTTAGAAAGCTCTGCTACTCCTCCAGTGCTGAAGGCCAATAAATAATGATTGAGGGACTGCACCTACAGTTGGCTGAAAATAGAAAGAAAGGACAAAGCCTGACTCATGCTCTTTGGCTCCAGACTTGTAAAGTTTTATTTGGGAAACATGCTTAGCTGGAGTATTGTTAACTAGAAAATAGATTTTGTTGTCCCTGTCGTGCTGAAAATAACTCATATCCTCAAGATGTATTTTTCCTATACGGCTGGGCTGAATGGCTGCACAAAAAGCTTAGGAAACTCTGAGGATATCATGAGGCCTTAGGCTGCTCTGGACTCTGCTAAGACGCTGTGGCCTGCTCATTATTTCTCTTTTTCTCTTCCTTCTCAGTTTGTGGGATTGAACCAAGGGTCTTACTTAGCACGTATGAAGCTAGCGCTCTGCCACTGAGCTACCCCTGCTACCCTGAGCTGTTGGCTCCCCACATCCCACAGCTGAGCTCCCCGCAAGGACCTCCCCTCAGCTGAAGGAAGGCGCTTCATCCTGGGTCCCAGCCCTTCCCAGTGGTGCTGCCATCCAGTGATTGGTCAGCGTAGTGCATGCAGACCAGGCCCTCTTCCTGCAGTGCAGGCCCCCTCTGAAGGGGCATCTCAACCTCAAGTCCCCTCACCCTTAAGGCTCAACACAGCTCCTGTAGCAGCTGTATCCCGGTGCACCTGCTCCCCCCAACAATCCCTCCACCTTTGTTTCTCACAGGTTTTTCCCCCAAGGTGCAATTCTGTGAACCTTCTGCTCCCGAGTCTGCCTCAGAGTCATTCCAGAAGCCTTACCCAGGGCAGATTCATGTGTCCTCCCTGAAACTGGTTATGAAGTGCTAAGCCATGTTGTGCTTTCCATCATACAGTATTTAACCAATCCAGTGCTTATTGACTACTTGGTACTGTGGGACTCCCTGTTATGGCTTGTGTCTAGTTGTCCCCCCAAAGCCTCACACAGTTGTTGAGGCAGGCTTCTAGAGTTTGTGATTAGTGCATGATCCAATACTGGGATTATGGGTCTGAGTGCTACACCAGCCCTGGGGCAGGTAATCTGCATACAGCTTAAAAAGGAGAGAGGCTTGCTAGCTGCCACACACTGCTCTTCTCATTTGCGTTTTGCTGCCTTCTGCAGCCATGAATGGCTCCCTGTCCCTCCCCGCCCCCCCCACGTGTGACACTCTGCCTTGGAGCCAGTGAGTTTGGTCTTAAACCTCCACTAACTGTGAGCTAAGTAAACTTTTCCTTCCTCTGTTTTGGGTGTTGGGTAGTTTGTCCCAGCAATGAGAGAAAAGTAAATGAGACAGCAACTCCCCTGAAAAAAAAAAAAACAAAGCCCAAAAAGAACAAAACAAAGCCATATCTGATAAACTACTTGATCTTTTGCTTCTTTTCAGAATTTTCCATGGAGATTCATAACAAAGTTCCAGTATAAGATTCAGTACCAGAAAATATTTTACTTTATCTCTCCTCTCTTATCAGGTATTATAATGCACAGTACAGAACCGATGCTGCTGGTGGTGGCATAAGCGAGAAGAGATCAGTCCTGGGGTCCTACGGGGCTACAGAAGCCCATGAAGACTAAAGAATCAGATGTGTGGTTGAACTCCCCAGATGGTGAATCCCAAAGGCATGCAATGTGACTAAACCCCCAGGAGATCTGCTGTTGTGTCTCTAGACAGTGGTGGGTCTGGACTCACAATGTTACCCTTGTGGTGAGGAAGCCGCCACTTCTGGGGTGTCTCCTGTGTGCTGCTGACTCCAGCAGCTCCCTGCACGTGCTCCCTGCACATGCCTTGTCCTCTCAGGACCTGTGGATATAGTGATTGCGTGCATGCTGGATCCACTGCAGAAGAAACCGTAGGAGACTATGCTCTCCCCTTTTACTAACAGCAGCAGCTGTGGCAGTAGAGGGCGACTCCTCCCATCTTCCTGATCTCCAGGCTTGGGCACCTGGCCAGCAGCCACACCCCAATCACACCTGGCTTCTTTTCTTAAAGAATCCCAGGAATCACAGCGTTTAGTTTGCTAATGTTAGGGGACTAGAAAGATAGGCTCACAGGGTGTTTTCAATGCTTTTTATTTCCAGCCTTCACTGTACAATTCATTTTACTCCCATGCAGTCCTATGCATAACTGCCTGAAATAATTCACAAGCGAACATGGTGTGCCTGGTTGGTTTCTGTTCTTCCGCTGCTGTACAATGGGAGGCTGCTCTGCACCACACCATTCTATTGGAAAATGTGGGTCTTGATCCACCAAGTTGATTCCATGGGCCACTAATGGACGGCATCTGGCACTTTGAAAACCCACTTTACTCCATGAGGAGAGAAATAGGTACTGAGTATCACCAGTGTCCACCTTTGCTTTGCTGCTCCTTTTCTG
This sequence comes from Capromys pilorides, assembly GCA_004027915.1. Taxonomy (NCBI): domain Eukaryota; kingdom Metazoa; phylum Chordata; class Mammalia; order Rodentia; family Capromyidae; genus Capromys; species Capromys pilorides. Next base: position 6,940 of record PVKN010037111.1, read on the forward strand.
TCCCTGAACTTACAAAAAATCCTTGAGGCTGCTCACTGGAGGGACTTAGGAATATGCTCTGCTATCCACTGGGTTGAAGATTGAGAGAGTGGCTTCTTGCCCTGGAAGCAGCAGGTTTTCCACTTATGAGCGAGAGTGTTGCAATATCTCCATGTTGTGATGATCTGATTGCAGCTTAAGTTGGTAGGAAAATGGAGAACAGGTCACTAGTACCTGCTATTTTCAGTGAAGAGTAAATTATGCCCAGAAGATAGACTTGATGGCTAGTGTGCTTACGGATCAACAACTTAGTTACTAAAACTTGTCTCTTAGCTTTATCCCATGTTGGTTTTAATCTGCAATGTCCCCCAAAGCCTGGGTGGACCGTGGGCCACTGGGGTGGGACCGGAAGGCTGTATTCTTTCCCATGGCTCCTTATTTCTTTTTCTGCTTCCTGGATCCCATGCATGGGTCAAACAATGGTTCATGCCTTTGTGCCATTCTGTTTCAGAGCCAGTTGATTGTGGGCCAAACCATAAACCCCAAACCCTACCTTTCTTCCTTTTAAGTTGCAGTGTGTGGTATTGTGTCCCAGTGGCAAGGGAAGTGATCACAACAGTCCAGCTCCTAGTTTTGTGTGTGGTTGCAAACAGCAGTGATGAATTCTAACAGAGTGGCAGTGTGTACTCGATGTGAAGTATACGGTTGGTTCACCAGCCCTGGTTTTGTCTTTTTTTTTGTACAGGGTCTCGCTATGCAGCTCGGACTCATAGTGATCCTCCTGCTTCCTGCCTCCAAAGTGCTGGGATTACAGGCATGCGCCACCGCGCCCAGACTCCGTGGCTCGCTCAGCATGCTTGAGAGCAGAGCCAGCGCGGCATGTGGGGCCAGGAACTGAACCCTGGCCCCTGCGCTTCCCTAAGCAAGACTAGCCCTGGTTTTAGAAGACAGTGGTTCATTTCATTTTTAAGATTTGTAAAGAATTTAACTTATAGCTTTTTACATAAAAGCCTATGATTGGGCTAGTGAGATGGTTCAGTGGGCTAAAGTGCCTGCTTAGAAAACTTGGGACAGTGGTTTGATCCCTAGCACCACATGCTGGGCAAGTCGTACCCCCAGTGCAAGGCTGAGCTGGCCATAATTTTTTTTTAAAAAAGCCTGTGACTGAGGCCTTCAGTAAGAACTTTTTATTTGATGTGGTGCAAATTTGAAGGTACTGTATTTGTTTTAAAAAAGAAAAGCCTATTGAGAAGGTAAAATGAAATTTTTACAAATTCCTATTCTGTACCAAATATTGTACCAATCATTTCCACATAAACGACTCATATCATCCTCAGAATAATTTCAACTCTTTTTTGTTGTTGTTGTGTCAGAAACCAGACCCAGGGCCTTGCGTGTGCCAGTTAAGCACTCTACCACTGAGTGACACCCAAGTTCTCACAATGGTTTTAAAGGAAGGATTTTTACAAATGAGGGAAAATATATAAAGGTAATTAAAAGGGTCTCACCCAAGCTTGTTAGAAAGACAAAAATTTTTATGTTTGGGAAAAGAAATCTATTCTAATGGGGATATAAGCTGTCCATTCCATTCAGAAGGTTCCTAAGTTATACTTTGCTCTTGATAGAACTTTGATGTTGTTGTGGTTTATGTCTAGTTGTCCACCAAAACCCTCACGCAGTCATTAGGGAAGGCTGCTAGACTTTGTGATTAAGTCATGATCCAATGCTAGCATTCATGAGAATGCTACTGGGATCTGGGATTACGGATGTGAGTGCTACACCCTCCCTGGGGTGGATGGCCTCAATACAATATAAGCAAGGGAGACGGGCTTGCTTGCTGCCACTGTTTCTCCCTTTTGCTCATGCTGTTTTGCTGTTTTCCACTGCCATGAACTGTCCCCCACTGCCATGTGCCACTCTGCTTTGCAGCCAACTGATTATGGACTGAAATCTCCACAAACTGTGAGGTAAATAAACCTTTCCTTCCTTACTTTTGGGCAGCAGGTATTTTGTTCCAGTAATGAGAGAAAATTAACCAAGACAGATATCTTACATGCAATAGATGATGCTGGGTCATGAATATGACCGATTGTTATGTTTTATTTATTTATTTATTTATTTTAGGAAAGGGTCTACAGGGCGTTCAGGGTCTCACTACTAGATCAGACTCATAGTGATCCACCTATTTACAGCCTCCCAAGAGTTGGGATGATAGGTGTGTGCCACCATGCCCAGTCTCAATTGCTGTCTCAGTGCACCTTGGGAGTGGGGGCTGGCATAGCAGCGGGTTGAACCCCAGCCCCTGCACTTGTTTTCAGGTACTTTAATCCACTCAGCTATTTGGCTGGCCCTTTGACTGTCATGTTTTACATTGAACACCTTAGTGCCAAGCCAAGTCACTGGGATCCAGTGGTGATTTCCCCATGCTCTGGGGTTGGCTATTGTGTGCATGATTCTTACAGCATTGATGCCATTGGGAAATCCTTCTCCAGCACACACTGACTCTGGGCCTAGCCGTGTGACTTGCTTTGGGTGCTCAGGCATAAGAAATGTGGGGCAAGCAGAGATCTGGCAAGCACTGGCGTGCCGGCGTTGCACTTTTGGGACCCAGATGCAATGCAAGAAAAGCAAACCAAAGTCATCTTTTTGGCTAGAGACTGTAAGACCACAGACAGAAGGACCAGCCCTGCCAATGTCACAGTCGAGCTCCACTCAGAGTCTATTTTCCTGCTGACTGCAACCACAAAGGAGACGCTGGTTATGAATTGCCAAGTCAATACACAGTGTTATGAGAAATAATAAATTAATGCTGGTTTAAATCACTGAGTTTTGGAGTGGTTTGCTACGTAGCAACAGACAACTGAAACACACGTTGGAAGAACTGCGTAATATCGTGAAACACAGCCTGGTACCAAAGCTCTGTTAGTAAGAAGAAAACACCATTGCCCTCCTCCCAGCGGCAAGCGGGCAGCTGTGGGAAGGTGAGGAGCTCTCATAGAGCGCAGAGCAGCCCATCTGCACCACGGGTCCTGTCCTGGGCCAAGAAGTCCATCAGGAGGCGCTTTGAGAGTCGCCGGGACTACTGCCTAATGGGAAAGCCAGTACCGGGGCCTTCCGGCTGGGGAAAAGGGGAAAGCTCACAGCCGGTGCCAGCAGCCTCTCCACAATAATTGCAAACTCACATTTCCATTTGCCAATAAAGCCAGTGTTTACAACAGAAAAACAGGGCGATTTATGTTGTTCGAAACATTTGGAAAATCTCAGCGCCAGTTGCACTCTGATGGTGATTTTCAAGAACGTGTGGCCAGCAAGAAGAGCAGGGCAGGGATCTGGGTTATTTTAAGTGAGCCCTAAGTCAACAAACCGTCACGTCACTGTGTTTTCAGGGATGTGGGCCTCTCTGCTTTGTGGGCGATGGAAGGACGTGGCGCGCAGTGTACTCTTGCTGCGCACGTGGCTCAGGCATGAGCCCTAGCATTCCTGCGCCCGCTGACTCAGTTTCCTTCTCCTGAATAGCTGTTCACTCATTTTGTTAAATGAAACGAAGCGGCTGGTTTGGTCACTAGAGATGATTCTAAATCTTTGGGGAAAACTACATTTAATTTGTCATTAAGAGGATAGAAAAATGAAACAAAAAATCAATTTTGAAAAAAGTTTTTGAAAAATAGACTTCTTTGGGGGTAGATTTAGATTCACAGCAAAATCAAGTGAAATGAGCAGAGATTTTCCCTGTACTCCTCCTCTGCAATTCACATATTGCCCATCTCGCCCCGCTAGAAACCACTCACATATTTGGTATAATCGGTGGGCCTACACTGACAGTTACAGTGCTGGGATCCCTAGTGTTTTACATTCTATGGGTTTCAACAAATGTATGACGTACAGCAAACACTATAATACAGAGTAGTTTCACTGCCTTCAAATTTTTGTGTGTTCTGCCTGTTCATCCTTCCCTCCTTGCTATCTGCTAGCAACCTCTGGTTCTTTTACTGTCACAACCATTCTGCCTTTCCCATGTCCTGTCACTGGAATTATGAATTAGGTAGTCTTTGGAGATCAGTTTCTCTCACCTAGTAATGTGCATTTAAGGTTTCTCCTTGTCTTTCCAGGATTTGACTGTTCATTTCTCTCTTTGTTGACTAATGTTTCATTGTCATGATGTACCACAGTTTATCCATTCAAGGAGATCTTGGTTGTTTTCACATTTTAGCTAGTATGAGTAAAACTGCTACAAATACTTATATGCAGGTTTTTTATGAACTGCAGTTTCTGACTCATTTGGATAATATCAAAAAGCTGGTTTGCTGGGTCTAGTAAGAGTATGTCTAGTTTTGTAAGAAAGTGCCAGAAGAAACCATCTTCTAGTGGGACATTCCTGTCAGCAATGAAGGA
>PVKN010037112.1:0-11305 GCA_004027915.1 Capromys pilorides
CAATACTCATATTGCTGGCTAGAATGTAGTATGTTACACATACTTTGAAAAAATTTACTAGTTCCTAAAGTCAATCAATATGTATCTACTCCTAAATATATATGAAAAAAAAGGAAAACATGCCTAACAAAAGCTAATACATGACTGTTCATATCAACATTATACATATAAAAGCCAAGAGATTATGGTCATTAACTAGTAAAGAGGGCCGGCAAGATAGCTCAGTGGTCTAAAGTGCCTGCTTAGGCAAGTTTAGGCAATCACAAGGATCACGGTTCGATCCCTGGCACCACATGCCCAGGGGAGGCTGAGCCGGCCATAACATAAAGTTAAAAATAAAAACAAACAAACAAACAAAAAAAAAAACTAGTGAAAAAACAAAAAAATGTGATACAAATACACTATGGAGGTCAGGGCTCAGGCTCCCATTTTGTCCCTCTCTTGAACAGAAGCTTTCATTCCCCTAATAAATATTCTACTCTTAAAAAAAAAGTGCTGATGAACTGAGGGTGTGGGGACAGCCCATCCCTCAAAGACCATCTTACAGTGTGTTCACATGGCAGAAGAGGCTAGAGGTTTTCAATAATTGTCACTAAGAGTCCCCAAGACCTAATGACCTCCCAAAACTCTACCTCCTAAATACAAACATCTTGGGAGTAAGAATTTCGACATAGATATTTTGGGAAAAAATAAATATACAGACCATAGGACATTCCAAAGTCTTTTCTTAGATAAACAACTTGAAGAAGAAAATCAATTGTGCTCAGGAAGACAAACTGGATACAAATTGGGCATGGTGGTACATAAATTTAATCCCAGCACTCAGGAGGCTGAACTAGGCAGACCACCATGAGTATGAGGCCAGTTTAGGATACATCAGGAGTTTAAAACCAGCCTGAACTATGTGAGACCCTGTCTCAAAAATGGAAAAGCAAAACAAAAACAAACACAAAAAAGAGCAGATGCAAACAATCTAGTAAAAAAGAAATCAAGAGATTGATTTTGAGAAGAAAGCAAAATTATCTGCTAAGACAGGTGGCAAGTTGATGGAGACAGGTTAGCAGAATTTAAGGAATGGCTCAGTGAATATTCAGAATTTATTTTAAAGTGATGAGTAAATGAATTGATGGGTAATTATGAGAAGACTGTTTAGGTTGCAGATAATTTTAGAAGACCGTAGGCTTAGAGAAGCTGATGGTATAGCTCGGTCAATGTAAAAAGGCTTCTGAACCAAGGTATAATTCTCAATTTGAGTTCACAGGACTAAAAATACGGCCAAAAGACCTGTTCTGATGGTCAAATGAAAGACAAGAATGGTGTCCTACTTCTAGGACAAGGAAAAACAAACTTGCCCTTCCTCTTTCTCTTTCTTTTATTCAGGCCTCAAAAGACCCACCAAGATCTATAAAGGCAGATCTTCCTTAGTTAGCCTATTTACTCAAATCTCTTCCATAGACATCCTCACAAATATACCCAGATATAATTCTTTACCACTTATCCAGGTATCTCTTAATCTGATCAAATTGCTAAAAAGGTACAGCAGGTATTTTCCATGAGCTAGCAGTAAGGAGGACATTTAATATTTCTTATTTCTACATACCTGATAAATGTTTAAGACTCTTTCGCGTAGGGTCAGGAGAGAACCTCAACATTCTAAGATTTGAAGAACTATGTTCTAACTCTCTGGTTGGTTCATAAGGAATAGATTCAGGTACTATAGATGAAAAAGGCTGATTAATGCCCAGATGAGAATGATCTACCTATGAAAGAGAAAAGAAATGAATAAAATTATGAAATTGCATACTTCAATTGGTAACAATCAAACCTCACTGTTACAAAAATGAACACTAAGCAGTTACTTGAGATCATACTACCAATCTCCCAAATTTATATACTTATGGTCAACTCTGCTTTACATAATATTCTACAGTAAGTATAGAAATTTTCTGTTAACTAGTTTGTTCTTTATATTAACTAAATCATTGAAGGGCCTGGCGAGATGGTTCAGCGTTCTAAAGTGCCTGCTTAGGAAAGCTTAGGCAACTGCAGGGACCGCGGTTCAATCCCTGGCACCACATGCTGGTGCCAGCCCCACCCCCAAGGCAGGCTGAGCCAGTCATTAAAAAAAATTCAAGAAAAAAATTTTTTAATTAAATCATTGAAGGATTTCAACCAGTTTCATTCTTAATGAGTGCAAGAATTTTCTTAGGGAAGAAGCGTACTGTGGGGAAGAAAGAATGAAATGGAAATATGGAGTAAGAACATTTCTAGACACAAAGAGAAGAAAAATGTAAGCTTCAAAGTACAAAAATGACAAGTACAAAACTCTTAAGCCCTTGAACTTCTTAAAACAAAAGTAGGGGTCTGGGGAGATAGCTCCATGGTACAAGTGCCTGCCTAGCAAGTGCAAGGTCATGAGTTCGAACTCCGGTCCCACAAAAAAAAAAGAACTAAAAGAACTGATTTAAAACAAAAGTAGTACAGAGCTGTGCATGGTGGTGCATTCCTGTATTCCCAGTATTAGGAAGGCCATGAGTTCAAAGCCAGCCTGAGCTAAATAGTGAATTCAAGGCTAAAACACAAAGCAAGACCCTGTCTTTATGTTGTTTTTTTTTTTTTTGGTGGTAGCAGGGACTGAACTCAGGACCCTGCACTTGTCAGGCAAGCGCTTATTGTACTGAGCTATCTCCCCGAGCCTTAAGACCCTATCTTCAAAAAAAAAAGAGGGCAATATAAATTGATATTCTGAAAAAAAGTTCCTAAAGTTCCATCAGATTTCACTAAGCTCTGTATAAAACAGAAATTAGAAACCATTGTTGCTGGTATAAATCAGAAACATGCACTACCTTTTACCAAATATACTCATATAAAAACAATATACCACTTTCAGCTCCCTGAAAAGATTAGTCCAGCTATGTTGTCTCAAGAAGTTCAAACTACCCTCTTTTAAAAAAGAAGAAACTGGCGTTTTTAAATTATCATGTTGACAGGGTATAGAAATAAACAGTCTATATCTACTGTCCAAATAGGTTCCTCTGAACCAGCTCCCAATGGAAGATCCTGTACTCGAGAAAAGAACATCTGGCAATGCCAGGACTTTTTTTATTGTCATCAGCTGGAAGAGGAAGGCTGGTTAGTATACAGTGAATAAAAAGTAGAGACCTAGAAACATCCTAAAATATACAGTACAGCCTCTAGGACAAAAAATTATCCAATCGAAAATGAAACCAAAAAAAAAAAAGATACCAGTGATGAAATGCTCTTCCCTACACATAACACAGTTTTAGATTTTACCCCACTCCTAGAAGAAAATTTTTGAAGTACAGCTCATTTGTCTATGTGTATGTTTGTGTAATAGACACTTGTGACAGAGTACATGTGTTGTGTTTTAAGATTTGTCCATGGCTTCCAAATGTACAAAAAAACCATTACCATGCAAACTCTAAAAAATTTCATTACATCCATTTTAGGATGTAGATTACTATATATAATATAAAAGTAAACTTAGGAAAGGGAGGCATTTAAAGAAATTATTCTCAGGGACTAGGGAGATAGCTCAGTAGAATAAGTGCTTGTCTGGCAAGCGTAAGGTCCTGAGTTCAATCCCCAGTTTCACAAAAAAAAAAAAAAAAAAAAGAAAGAAATCATTTTCATTACTAATTGAAAATGTGAAGAACCAGGAAGAAAACATCCCAGACTGTTTATTTTCCTGTTTTTAATCAACAATAACAAAAGAAACAAAATCGGTTAAAACCTAGAAAATGACTAACATTTCTACAAGACTTTAGGAATCACCAAAGTATCTAATATGGGGGAAAATATAAGCCAATTTGACAAAGCCAAGCTAAATGACATGGTTTATAAAAAGCTTCATGCAAAATACCTTTGGATCTAACTCAGATTTAAAAATAAAAGGTGACGATTATGCACATAGGATTTTAAGCCTTGAGAAAAAACTGTAGATCTGTGAAGGTTGTAAAAGAAAAGTCATATGAAACCAAAGGAAAACACGGCCAGGAGATAGCTTAGTAGAATAAGCACTTGACTGGCAAGTGCAAGATCCTGAGTTCAATCCCCAATACCACAAAGAAAAAAAAAAAAGAAAGAGAAAAAAAGAAACCAACCAAAAGAAAACAAACACAAGGCTCAAACCTCATATAATATTTAAGTGGCCAAAATAAAGCATACTAAAATAGTATTTTATTATATGTTGGTACCAAGATCAGGAAGAAACCTGTTGTACCACCCCAAGGATTCTTTCATGTAAAAGAAAGATGATCTTTCTAAGACCTCAAAAGAACTAAGTCTTATGGTCTATAAAACATTTCTTTAATGGCAACTTGTAAGAATTAATGGAGCAGGGCTGGCCAGACAGCTCAGTGGATTAAAGCACCTGCTTAGGCAAACTCAGGAGCTGAGGGTTTGATCCCAGGACTACTTGCCAGCCCTGCCCCCAGGGTGCACTGAGCCAAACTGAGAATGGGTGTGGTGGCATGAGCCTGTAATCTCAGCTCTTGGGAGGCTGAAAACAAGAGGATCACTATGAATCTGATCTGTGTAGTGAGACCCTATAGACCTTGTACTAAACTTAAAAAAAAACAAAAAATCAGCAAACAATGGAACATATTACTGGGTATTAGATGTATCAGATGAAGATTTGGTTTAAGCCAGAAGATGATATTAGAGAATATAATTGGGCATTTTACTTTCATTTCCATTTTTTAAAATACTCCTTTCTCTACGCATAAGAAACGGCAAATAAGGGCTGGTGGTATAGCTCAGCAGACTAAGCATTTGCTTAGACAAGCACACGGGCCAGGGTTCAATCTCTGGCACCACATGCCACGCTAGCCCTGTCCCCAGGCGCACTGAGCCGGCAATGGAGGCCAGGCATTGGGGCATATGCCTGTAATCCCAGTACTAGGGAGAGAGAAATCAGGAGGATCATTACAAGTCTGAGCTGCATAGTAAGACCCTGCACAAAAAACTTAGAAATGGCAAATACATAAAGTTACAGGCTTTTAAAGATTGCTCTCCTTCCCAAGCTGCTGCTGTAAAATGGGTTGCCAGCACTGGGAGCCTTCACAAAGTTCATAAAGCAAATCTTCTAAAGCTGCTAAGTCATCACACTCACCAGTCACAACATGTTGTTCACATGTCTGGGAAATAGTAAAAAATACAATAAAAACAACATTATGATGTATTAATCTCCAAGAGGAATACAATCATTACATACTGCAAATATGTACTAAGAAACAATAAAATTCTTTTTAAAAAATTCAAATAATACTATCTCCTGAAACAGTACTGGAAAAGAACACATTTCCCACAAGTATTACTTTCTTGTATCTCACCTCTCTTCGCAGCTCAGCAACTCTTTCACTACACGCAACAACTTTTTCTTCCAGGCTACAGCACTCAGTATCATCATCCAGAGTGACATCAGAGTCAGCCTCCTCCCCCTGTAGGCCTTCTACAAAACAGGAGTCATTTTGCATAACTGTATGTATAATAAAATTGCACTCAGCTCCCATAGGCCAAAGAATTTCATCTTGACTCTGTCAGCTTTCAGCAAGGTCTCTTGGCCAACGGTAATTAATGATGCAACACCAGTCAGCGGTAAAGTATCTTCTGACTTTGCATCACATGCCACAAAGTTTGCTGAAAAGCTGCTTCCAACAGCTTCAGGTGGGTCTTGAATGTCATCACTACAGTTTACATCTTTATCCAAATTATAATCTGAGGAATCTGCAGCTTCGTCAAAGATTTTCTGCTTTAAATCTTGTGAAACCAAAGAATCTCAAGCTGATACTTAGCCTACCTTCTCAGCAAGGTGAAGAGTAGAAACAGACTTTATCCTCCCAATGGGAAGAAATAGCTTATTGTATAAGTCACACTGAAATAAAGCTGACTGTGTTTTGCCAACACAGTCCAACACAAGACCAACAGCCTGTCAGAATTTCACTTACAGAAGCAGATGTCTTAAGCTCTGGAATAGTAGGAAGTAGCTTAATGAGCATTTTTTGAGGTATATTAGGGGGTGATTTTAAATTTGGATACCAATATAAGAAAGCTAGCATCATCATCATTTTTATGCAGCAAAGATTCTGAAGCTGCTTGTTCAAAAACCCTAGGAGTAGAGTGATAGTTTGGATGCTTAAGCTTATCAAAGAATGAGCCTTCATCATTATAATAAGTTAATGGGGAAAAATTTGGATTTTTTTAGTTCTCTCTCATGGTTTCCATCTTTTAAAGATTTACTGAGACCAGTTTGGATTTCACTTACTACACTCTCTTTCTTGGAAGGCTCAATAGAGGCAATAACTGCCTCAAAGGCTACGTTTTCAGTAGCATCAACATTTTTCTCACTAAAAATAGAAGTTGCTTTTTGGTTTCTTTTCTCTTGAAAATACAGTTGTTTTGATGTCTCATTCAAGCTGGATTTAGCTGTCTGAAGAGGAACACCAGAAGACTCCATCTTAGATATACCACATGCTTTTACAGAATTATCAGGAACTATATATCATATCCTCCTGCCTCAGTCTCCCAAGTGCTGGGATTATAGGCGTGCGCCACCACACCCAACTAAAAAGTGATTTTAAAGTAATAAAAAAAAGCATAAAGGTAGGTTTTTAAAAAAATCTTCTAAGCATCTAGAGTTTCTAATTTAAGGTAGACTATTGCTTCAGTACTAAAAGGAGAAAACTTTTTCTTGGATAATTTCAAATATGTTTTAAAGAATTACACTTTTCTCCTACTGTGGTTATTCTAAAAGACATCAAGTTGGAATTTCTGTTATAAACATCTTCCTACCTCATAAAGTTCCTAATACACTTTATCTCTAAAGTTCTGAGGTATACCTCTGAAGACACCAGATTATTTCTAGTCTTTTTTTGTGTAAAACGTTCGCATAATTCTTTCTGCAGACCTTCATCTCTTTCATAACCCTCCAAAGAATCTGCGTTTTTGTTTCAACTCAGCTTAGGCCCTTAAATTATCATTCTTACAATAGTAACTATCAGAGGTCAAGGGAACTCCCTTTCCTCTTCTTTTCAACAAACACTGCAAAAAAGAGTATGACATTTTATTATGAGGAACAGCATCACACAGAAAAGAAATCAGGTCTTTATTAGTTAGACATGCTTCTGCTCGCTGTAAAGCCTCAGGTTCCCAATACTGCAAATTTGAATAAAAAGCAACAAAACTGTCACTTCTTTCAATACCTTCCTTTTTATCACTAGTATCAGATAAAGATGAAACTGAAACTTGATCTTTATCACCTAAAATATTTTCTGGCTGCTGTATATCTTTTTTTGTCTTCCAAGACTTACGTGAATAAAGAACATCATAATTATCACAGTCTTTGGGGGTTTTCAGTTCATGGAGAGTATTACATAAAATATTGTCTTCACTATGCCCTTATTCAGAAGATTAAAAAAAAGCACAGAGCCCCAACAGCTGTGTTACCTGTAATTGAGTGCTGGGATATACTAAAGCAACTGCTAACAAAATCTGAAGGTACTTCTAAGGTGGCCTGGAATAAAGCTTCACTAACTTCTGATGGTCGAGAAAACCATTCAGTGTCTTCAGACTTATCAGGAATCCCTCTGAAAATATACAATTATATATAAATTACACCTTAAAAACATTTAACTTTTAAATACTGACATGAAAACACAAAACTAGTATTTCACTAAAATCAAGTCTCTTTGAACATGTATTAAGAAAACGATATTTCTAATTTCAAATTCTTTTAAGGTGGTTAATCACTAATCAAAGCAAGCTTTCCCTTTCCCCCTTTCCTCCTTCCCCCCTTTCTTCCCCTTCCCCCCTTTCTCCCTTTCTCCCTCTCCCCCTTTTCCGTTTCCTTTCCTTTCATTTCCTTTCCTTTCTTTTCGTGGCCAGCTCAGCCCAGTTGGGGCTGGTGCAGCATGTGGTTCCAGGGATCAAGACGCAGTCCCTACAGTTTGCCTAAGCTTGCCTATGCAGGTACTTTAGACCACTGAGCTATACTGCCAGCCCAAAACAAACTTTCTGTAACTAGAAGATAAATAGCTCAATCATCACTGATCCTGATATCATCTCAGACTTCTCCTAAAACAAGACAAAACCTGATTTTCATATAACCATAAAAGTCTTTAAATGACAAATTCAAAAGTCTTTTAAACTTTACTACTGTAAATTTTAGTTGATGACCTACTATGATTTGGTATTCATTTAACTAACTACTGGTCATTTGTTATGCTTGCAAAAATCACAAAGTGATAACTCCCAAAAGTACAACAGTATTTGCATTTAATACATAGTAACTTAGTCACTGGTTGACAATCTAATCATGAAGAGCATTTTCATAAAAGTGATTTCATTTTATTTTTATTTTTGTTTTATTTTTCTTTCTTTTTATTATTTAGTTATTTCGTCTTTTTAAGACAGGTTCTCACTATGCAGTTCAGACTGGGCTTGTGCTCACTTTTGTAGCCCAGACTGGTCCCAAACTCAAATCAATCCTCCTGCCTCAGCCTCCCAAGTGCTGGGCTTACAGGCATGTGCCACCACACCCAGCTAAAAAGTGATTTTAAAGTAATAAAAAAAGCATAAAGGCAGGTTTTTAAAAAAATCTTCTAAGCATCTAGAGTTTCTAATCTAAGGCAGATTATTGCTTGAGTTCTAAAAGGAGAAAACTTTTTCTTGGATAATTTCAAATATGTTTTGAAGAATTACACTTTTCTCCTATTGTGGTTATTCCAAAAGACATCAAGTTGGAATTTCTGTCATAAACATCTTTCTATTTCATATTTACATGTATTACAAGGCAAAGCGAGCTCTAGACTTGATTCAGACTGTAACAGCAGACCAAAATGAGAGTGCAGAACAAGTAATCTAAGAATAAGTTGGGTGTTTGTTTTGTAGGAGAGTGAGAGAGAGGAAAGGGATGATTGTAGCACATGCAGAAGTTTATAATAAGGAAATTCTTATGTGCCTTATAGTTAAAATATGCCTGAAATACCAGAATACATTGGAAACTGTTTCTAAATAAACTATGGTAACCTAACATATCTTTACTTATATATTATTGAACAAAGTTAGCATGCATCATTTAGGGCCTTGTCAATTTCAGAGGTAGTTCAAAGGATATCTAACCCTTACTCCAAAGCCCCACCTTCACATCATCATTACTACTAATAACAACATATAAAGAATAAGAAGGGTAGAAGCAAATAACTCATCCTACCTCAGAGGTGCAAAATCTAGTTCACTTTGGTGAAATAAGGAATCAGACCCAAATTCCTGGTCTTGTGTCAAACAGGTCAGCAAAGGCAAATCAGGAGAAGCAAAGCTATCCTGTATGACTGTAATGTTTCAAATATAAAAATGTTGAGCAACCTAAAAATGAATTGTTTAACTTACTCATATCAACACGTTAAAATATGTAAATATGCTACTATATGGATGTTTCTATAAACATTAGAATAATAATTTAACAATAGTAGCTACCCTTTATTAAACTTGACAAGGTCCAGATACTTAAATATCTATTTTACTTAATCCCAAAGACAACCTTGACATTCTTTCCTGACATAAACACTTTGTGGTAGTCTTGTTGCTATATGACCTCTTTTAGACATGTAACATACACACGTATATTTTCTTAGCATAACAGCCCTTCAAAGTTTTCTCTTTCATCTACTAACATAGCCATCTTTTCCCATAAAAGTAACTTAATTTCATTAGTATTTTTCTTCCTATGTGGGCTTAACATTGACTCTTAATAATTCACATTGATTTGGACATTAGGTTATATTTGAAAAGAATATGCCTGAACTTCTTAAGTACTGTTAAGGTTTGTGTCTAGATGTCCTCCCAAAGCCTGATGTGGTCATAGGTAGGGCTTATCAGAGGTGGTTGGATCTACAATGTGTGAAGCTGGGATAAAGTGTGTGATGCTGGGATCAAGGGTGAATTATAACTACTAAATTAGTCCACTGATTGCTGTGGCACAGTTACGACAGTGGATTGTGGGTAGGCCCTCCCTAGGTATGAATGCTACCCACAAAGAGGGCACGTAGGCTGGATAAAATATAAGGGACAGAAGGATGCTGTTTACTGCTTGCTACTCCACTGCTTTACTGTCTCCTGTTTGCTTTGCCATGGACTACTTCTCCTCTACGATGCTCACCTGCCCCAGCACCCTGCCTTGGACCCAGTCAATCATGAAATGAAACCTCTACAGACTGTGAGCTAGATAAACATTTTCTCTTTTAATTTGGGGTGTCAGGGAATTTTTCTCAGTAACAAAGAAAAAAAAGTAACGAAGACATTTGAAGTTTATATTTTACAAAGACATAACAAATCATTCTACAAGCAAAGGAAACCAGTCAGATCTACTTCAGGTAAGTCACTTAACCTCTCTATCTCAATTTTTTGGCCTCAAAACAGAAGTTTTAACTAATTCTATGAATAAAATGAAGTAAGTATAGACATTTGTTTTTTGCTTATAGGGAATATGGGGTTTCCAATCAGGAAAAAATAAGTCAAAGAATAATCCATGGTTTAACCCAAAAACAACTCTGCCAATTCAAGACTAATGGGGCACAACTTCTAGAAAGGAGGTTATCACTTTTCTGCCATTCACAAGCAGTAGGGTATGGAAAAATCAGGGGCAAATGCACATTTAACATAACTAGGCCAGATGGCCAGGGCAGAAAACTAGAAATAATCTAGTTCCTTTAGTATGGCTCTACAAAGCTCAACTGAAAAAAAACTTAGTTAAGTACAGAACTTAGCAGCCTCCCCAGCCCAAATTGTTTTACAATGCTGTTTTACAACAATGTGAGGTACTACTCATTTAACATGCTAACATGCAAAGACATTACCTAGCAATGGAGAACATAAAAGATTTCTGTTTGGTTCCTTTACTTGATCTTCTGATTGGATCAATACACCTTCCTCCAGAGAGAGAAAGCTGGTCACTTCATTTCCTTTCAGTTTCACATTAATTCCCATTTGAGAAGCATCCAATGTTTGGGAAGAATCTATTTCTTGAGGAAGGCATTGCCAAGATTCTGTTTTCTAAAACAATAATTTTAAAGGAAAGTGATTTTATTTAAAACAATGTTTAAAGTCATTAAGTGAAATAATATTCACATTAATTTTATATGAAAAGAGTCCACTCATGCAGCAGTGTTCTATTTTATGACATTGTCATCAAAATGTCAAAAGAGTAAAGCTGCTCTAAATTCTCATAATATGAACACTTCACACCTCTCTGTTATACCCGTTTCCTAAAGTGCTGACAAATCACTGG
>PVKN010037113.1:0-11317 GCA_004027915.1 Capromys pilorides
ACCTCACTGGTCCAGAGAGTTGTACCACCTGATGCGAGAGACAGGTAATTACAATGAAATGGACGGAACAGGAAGAAAAAAATCCCACAGCAGGAGGAGCCCGCACAGATTCCAAAGATCCCAGATGGATGGGACAGACACAGAGGGAGGGCAGGCGCAGCACTGGAAGGGGCGGGGCGTCAGAAGGGGCGGGGCGTCAGAAGGGCGGGGCACCTCAAGGGGCGGGGTACCGGAAGGGTGGGCACCAGAAGGAAAGGGGCACTGAAAGGGGAGTGGAAGCAGCGGCTAAGTCCTCCCTGCAGGCCCCCTGCAGACCTCGTGGGCCAAGAGGCCGGTGGAGCCTTCCTGGGTACATGGAGAGAAGTGCTTTAGGCAGTGCTGTGAGTGCAGGTTCAGGGCAGCAGCAGGAGGGGCCAAGGGTGGGCTCCTGCCTTGTGAGCCCCCCTACAGACATAGGAGGCCCCCAGCCTCCCTCCCAGCGTCCCTGCCCAGGGTCTCTGAGACTTGGCTGCGGCTCCATCTGTTGCTGGCTGCCCTCGCAGAGGCTATCTGGGGGAGGAGCCTTACAGCAACATCAAGGACCACGGAGGCCAAACGTGCACGCAGGGCAGGAGGTGCTGGACCTGGAGACAGTACAGCCGGGACTGGGCTCAGCCTGAGCAGTTCTGGAAAGGGCCAACCAGCCCGTGACCCTGGCACAGACACGATGCTCACAGCTCTTACAGGGCCTGCTCTGTACCCCACGTGGGGGACCAGAGCCTGAGGCCCCCTAATCAGAAGACTGTGCGGCTGTAGCCCACTTTGTTCTTGAGAAGCAGAGTACAGCATTGAGATTTGCAGGGAGATACCCAGTCGTGAACTTGGCAGAGAAAAGGGAATTTCAATAAAGCAAGACCCTTAGGCTGCCACAGTACCCGACGGCCAAGGATGCCATAACCACTGGCTGGGGGCTGGATTCTGAGGGCACCATGCCTACCACCCACAGGCACTCTTCACAGCTACAAGGAAAACCCTGGAGCTGCAGGCTCCCCTCATGAGCCTGTCCCCACCAGCCACTGGCACAGCACTGGGCAAGTGCGGACAGTGCTGGGGGTGCCAACGGTCACTCATGGGGCAATGGTGGCAGAGCTGTCTGCATCCAAGGGCCATGGACCCAGAGCAGGTGGGGTGTGGTGTCGGTGCCCTAGATGTGGGCTCTTCTCCACAGATGAGGGCATCTGTCCCGCAGTCTGGTGTGTGCTTGGCAGAGGGCTCTGGCCTGGCACTAATGTAATGGGAGGTCCCTGTGGAGGGAGACCCTGCCCATCCCAGCTGGACCTCTGGGCCTGAAGCACAGCTGGTAGCTGCCACAGGCTGCAGATGCCTTGGCAATAGCTTGAGTGCACCTCTGCTGCAGCCAGGGTCAGCTGCCCACCTGCAGAGGGGCCAGTGGGCTGCACCAGTCATGCCGGCCTCCTCTGAGGGTATTTATCCTGCTCCTCCTAATCCTCCTCCTTCTCCTCTTCTTTCTCCTCTTCTTCCTCTTTCTTGTTGGTACTGGAAATTGAACTGAGGGCCTTTGCATGGAGCTATGTCCCAGTCTTTTTTTTGAGATAATATCTCACTGAGTCGTTAAGTTGCATAGGGTGGGCTAGAACTTGCAGTCCTGTCTCAGCCTCCCAGAGTGCTGTGATTACAAGTGTGGACCAGCACACCCAGTGACACGCTGTCTTAGTTACTTCTTACTCGTTGCTGGAACAAATACCCAACACTCAGAATGAAGGGAGGAAAGGTCTGTTTAGCTCACAGTTTGTGGAGGTTTCAGTCCATACTCCACTGGCTCCAAGGCAAATGACAGCAGTTCATGGTGGCAGAAAACAATGAAGAGCAGAGGAGGAGCAGCAGCTGTGGCATCCATCAGGCCTCTGTCTTCCTTCTATGTGGTACTCCACTGTGAAGACTGGAGCTCTTCCAAAGTGGCCCCGATGCAAAGATCAAACTCCTCCAAAGACCAGGACTTCTCCAAGGAAGTGGGGCAAGGCAGGGCCACACAAAGTCTTCCTCAACTCCTTTTTATATACTTTTTGTGCTAAGTCACTCTGGGGTGGCCTGTCTGGCCCTAGGGTATAACCAATCATACCCCAGGGTGGAACCAATCACATCCCAGGGCAAGCCCTCCCCATCCTGCAGGATAGGGCCCCCACAGCCCAGAACCTGTGGAGCCGATCCAGCCAAGCTTCCTCAAGTTGACAGAATGTATCAACTACCACACACAGGTTCTTGTGAGAGGCTCCTGATTGGCTGATGTCCTTGGTAGCATCCTGATAGGGCTTGGCCACAACTGTGGCAGAAGCCACATTCCGTGCCACCCAGCTGACTTCCAGAAGGTGACAACCTTTCTGGTGCAATTCACTCAGCAGATGTGCAGCCTGCAGAGACCCAGGTGACCTGGTGCTGCTTTGGTTACAACCTCAGGAAATGCTACATCCCTTCTTCCCCTCAGTGCAGATGGACAATGTCCCGTGCATGCCGTCAAAATCATGGGAAGCCTGGCAGTCCAGCCAACCTCGCCCTCATCCTGGACCCTCTTGTGTTTTCCTTTGTCCCCTGCCATAAGTTGAAACCTGAGACACCTCTGGAATACAAGATGGCCAAAGTCTGGTCCTGAGACAGGAGCTCAGCTCAGTCCCGCACTTTGAATAGAGTTCCCGAGGCCAAGGGGGTGGGTGCTGGCCACATCCTGCCTACCTCTGGAGGGCCAGGGTGACTCTGTCCTCAGGCCTGTGGTCTCTGTGCCTGGTGGCCCAGGCATACAAGAGCCTGTCCCTCCTGTCCTTATGGCCGTGAAGTATCTGTGTGCCTCACCTTACAGTGCCTTGTCACCAGGGAGATTTCATACCATTTGGAATTCCCTGCAACTGCTGAGCAGAGATTCTCCACAGGCCTCCTAGGTACCCAGTCTGAGCTCCCCAGAGGCACAGACGTGGGCTCTGCCTGCCCAAGGAAATCCCATAGGACCTTCCAGGAGCCACCCTAACTGTGGCCGACAAGCCCCCAAGCCCAGCTAGGAAGCCGGCCCAGTGGAAAGTCACACCTCAGAGGGAAGGGAGATGGCCAGATTTCCACTCCTGGTTTCCTTCTCAGTGGGTTTGCTACCACAAAGGAACAGTGGCTGCTGTGATCCCTGCACTCTGAATGCCTGGTATCCACTTAGCCTGGCTGTGTTGCCCATTTTTGATCAGGATGTGGAGTGGAGGTATTTTTAGATGATATTAACATGGAAATCAGTGGGCTTTGAGGGAAGCAAGCAGCGCTGGTAATGGAGCTGGGCCTCATCCAGGCAGCTGAAGGACTTAAGGAGCAGACAGGCCCAGGAGAAGGGCCAGCTGTGATGTCAGCCACGCCCCAGCCCGTCCTGCCCCACCCACCTGCAGACAGCAAGCCCACCAGCCCCCCACTCACGCAGCGTGGTTATGGTCTATATCTAGATGGTGCCCCAAGCCCTCCACACTCATGCACGTTGCGACTGGGTCATGGGAGTGCGATGCTTTTCAATGGTCATCCCACTGGAGATTTTATACCTAAATGTGAAGCCGAGACCTGGGCCTGGTACGAGGCAGCGGGGTTCCGTGGGTGTGGCTTGGGAGGCTCTGTGTCGCTCCTCCTCCCTTGATCATACCCAGCTTACTGCACTGCTTGCCACCCCGTGAGCAGCCTTCTCTGCAGTCCCTCTGCCTTGCCGCCTGCCCTGAACCAGCCAATGATGGGCTGAAGCTGCCATGAACTCAGAGCCAAGGTAAGCCTCACCTTCCTCTGTCCCAGCAACAAAGAAAGTAACTCAGACATGTGACAACTCCTGTCCCTCTGGACACATGTCTGCTATGAGTTCTGCTTCTCTGGAGAACACCGCCCTGACCCTTTCAGTTTGCTTTCTCTGCCCTGTATCCTCAGTCCCTTGCCCCTTCCCCTATGACCAGGTGTAGGGATCCTGCTTGCTCTCCTCTGGCCATTCTCCTGGGGTCCACTCAGCAAACTGCTGTCTCTAGTTCATGGCCATCTCTGGACCATGCCCCTGCCCATAGTAGATGAGCTACGATGAGCTCAGTGTTCCAGGCCCAGGCTAGGTCCTTGCTGCTCTGGTCTGTTGCAGATGAGCTCACTGCCCCTCCTGGGCTCATCTGTGCCTTGGGAAGGAACAGCATGGGGATTGGGGTGGAGATGACAGCACGGGCCTCTTGTAGTTCACCCAGCTTCTCACACCCAATGTGTGTTCTGACAGCAGCACTGTAGATGTGGCTTTGATCTGCAAGTGTTTTGGCCTCTCCATGTGTCAGGCATGAATTTTCAATTCACAGGTTAGTTTGTTGAGAGCCAGGGTTTGTGAGTCAGAAAAGCCCAGGGGTAGACCTACCACCTGCCAGGCGGGTGGGAAACTGTCCTCACGGTAGACCTGCCGCCTGCCAGGCCGGTGGGAAACTCTCCTCACTTCTATTGAGATCCAAGTCTACTTAGTCCCACACGTTCAAGGAGGAAGCAGAAAGGGATCTGCAGCGCTGAACAGCCACTGGCAACTGTGCAGAAGGACAGCGAACAGATGTCCGACCCGGCTGGGCTTCTGAGGAGTAGGGATGGTAGGCTCATCCCTGAAAACAGCATCCAGAAGCCTCTGGAGTGGCCAACATGGCCCAAGAGCTCGTACTGGGACAGGGATGGAGAATCTCTCAAGGTGCTCAGGATGATGGAGACCTTACTCATGGCGTTCAGGGTAAGTGAGAACCAGCCATGGTGCTCATGGCTTTGAAGACCTCCCCACTGTATTAGGGAAATGGCCTTCGTAGAGGCCCCAAGGCAGGGGACACCTTACCTTGGTGCCTAATGCCATGGAGGCCTTTCCTGTGACACTGAAGCCAATGGAGACCCTGATCGCAGTGCTCGTGGCCGTAGACCCTTCCATGGTACGCAGTTAATGGAGACTCTCCACAGTGCTCCTAGCAGGGGAGGCCTTCCCCACAGTACTCACACACCATCCCTTCAATACTCCTGCAATGGAGACCGTTTCTGTGGTTCTCAAGGCAAGGGCGAACCTCTGTGTCCAGGGCAATAGATACCCGCCTTTGGTGCCCAAGGTGACAGAGCCTCTCCACAGTGCTCGTGGAGGTGGAGACTCTCTGCCTATTGTGCCTTGAGACATCTACATCCCAGGACCATTCAGAAGGCAGCTGCTGAAATTTGACCAAAGTGGCTTAAGGCACCCCCAGCTTACCAGCTAATTAGCCCTGTGAGAATGCATCTGTGTTCCAAAGCATCTCACTCAGAACCATGCTGGCCCACCCCTTCTTGTCGGTCCTTCCCACAGCTCCCTGGTTGAGTCAGAAGGGGCTGCGCCCTAAGTCTCTGTCCAGGTGACAGCTCTGCACCTCCCTTCTCATTGCTCATAACTGCTGAGTGCAGCCTTAGTCCTATGGGGACCTGCTTGTCCTCTTCTGGAGACACAACTTGCACCCCAGGCTCTTTTTGTCCCACTGGGCAGGAACCTCTCCAAGAAGGAAGATCTTGCTCTGGCTGGTACCAGGTGGCACACAGGTTGCCCACAGAGTCCTGGGGCTGCCCGGGTCATCCTCTCCGAGACACACTGTCCAGCCCCTCCCCTCTCGGGGTGGGTCATCCTCCCAGTCCACAGCACGCTGAGGTCAGGCTGAGCTGGACAGGAAAGGTGCATCAACAGGGTGGGTGCCAGGCAGCGCCCCGTGGTGAGTGGCAGAGGGCAGGAAACAGCCTTTGTTCCCAGACTCACAAGACCCTGCCCACATGATGACAAACATCTGGAAGACATAGACGTGTGGGCGTCACCAGATGTCCCCAAGCATGCAGCTGTTTGTTGTCCTGATGACCAGATATCCAGCTGCTTGGGCTGTGCAGTGCTGAAAGCACTGGGGTGTGATGAACAGTGCCTATAAAAGAAAGGTCACCGCGGGCTCCCTGGGACCTTTTTCTACTGTCTCGGCCAGGGGCCCCCCAGGCTGTGAGGCTCCTCATTCAAAGATGTGGGGAGCTGCGCACACTCCCTCCCCTTCTTCTGGAGCAGATGTATGAAAAGAGCCCATCTGGGACTAGGAATCTTTGCACATTTGCAGGGCTTGCCAGGGCACAGGGTGGCAGAGAGAGAACCAGGTCACATGTGAACAAGCTCCCAAACAGAACTCAAGGGCCCATTTAGATGACAGTGGCATCAGCCCAGACAGTGGCATTGGGGCCTGTGGGTGGAGCCTCCTGACCAGGTTTGTGGTCCAGCCTTGCTGCCCACCTCTCCTGCCTGGCACACCAGGGAATGAGGACAGAGCTATGGGACTCAGCTTCTCAGAAGGGATGACCTCCCTCACATGCAACTGGGGGCGGGGGGGAGAAAGAAGAACTCAGAGGGCTGGTACTGTTTCGCAGAATCACGGGCTGAGGACAGTTCTGGACACATCGCCTACCTTGCCACCCAGGTCAGAAGGGGCAGACTCTAGGTCCTTCTGTGTGGATCTGAGAGCGGGGAGGGCACCGTGGCTGACAGCCCCACAGGAGAGCAGAGGGGCACAGGAGTGTGCGAGACACCTGGGTGCTGCCGACAACGTCCACAGTCCTGATTATCACCTTCCATATGTGCAATTCCATCAGCACATGGATTGACACACGCCTATATACACACACACACACACACACACACACAC
This sequence comes from Capromys pilorides, assembly GCA_004027915.1. Lineage (NCBI taxonomy): Eukaryota > Metazoa > Chordata > Mammalia > Rodentia > Capromyidae > Capromys > Capromys pilorides. The sequence continues at coordinate 6,693 of PVKN010037113.1, forward strand.
ACACACGACCGCGCATGCACACTCTCTGTGTCTGTCTGTCTGTGTCTGTCTGTCTGTCTGTCTGTCTGTCTCTCTCTCTCTCTCTCTCTCTCTGTTATACTTATCTCTAAATGTTCTGCAAAGCCTCACGCTCTCCTAAGTGACGCTTTGGGAGGTGACTGGCTCATGGGTGTGTGGTACTGGATTGGCCCTGCTGGGTCTGTAGCTACTTGTGCTGTTGGGGGGTGAAGCCTGGTGAGAAGAGCTGGACCACTGTGGGCGTGGCCTGGGCAGGTATACAGCCCTCCTGCTCCTTTGGTCCCTCACTACTTCCTGTGTGCTGTGGCTTGAACTGTTCACTGTGGGCATGGCCTGGAAGGGGGAATCTGTATTTCCCTCCTCATTGCTCATCCCTCCTCCATGGCTCTGCTTCTCACAGTCACACCACAAACTAGTTTTCTCTGCCATTCTGCCTTGCCTTGGAGCCAGCTTACGATGAACTGAAGCCTCTAGAAACCAGGAGCCAGAATGAGCCTCCCCTTCAAGTTGTGAGCACTGGGTGTTGTGGCTCAGCAAAGAAATTAACTAAGACAGCATTATGCATATTAGCATGCAAATCATCAGTAAGGATTTCACTCCAAAACCAAAACCACAGCATCGGTGTTTGCACAGAGACACACCCACACCCGCATAAATGTACTCGAGGGCTCTCTTCCCTGCCCTCTCCAGTGTCCTCCATTCTTGCTCTCCATCCTCCTGCTTGTCATCCTCCACATCTTCCCTACCTCACCACCTGTCCTCCTGCCTGCCTTTTGCTTAGATTTCTTTCTCGGCCTTCCATGGGTATGTTTCCTATTGGGTTTGACTTCAGTCAAGGCTTTACCATCAAAATTCTAGATCTGCCTCCAAGGGTACATTTGCTTGTAGAGAAAGTAAAAAGGTCTCAAAATCCACTGCAGATTTCTCTTCTGACCCTTCTCTACCTCCAGAATCTTAAAATCATTCCTAGCCATAAAGTAGACTGGATGGTTTTCTTATAGTTCTAAGAAATCATCACCTCACCCCACAGAGCAGAGGCACGCTCTGTATGTGAATGTCCCCCTCTATTCCAGAGGTCACATTTCTGAATTGAGCACTGTACGAGGGAGGTGTCTCAGCATATTTGACACATGGCAGAGACGTGAGCATCCACCCTGGTGTGCACACTTATTGATGGTCTCATTGACAATTGGCCCTGAAGAAAGCAAAAGAACACTTCAAAGAAGATGCAGAAGAGTGAAGAGAACATCAGACAGGTACTAGGCTTTCTAGCTGGACACCACAGGGGCTGCTGGGACAGCAAGACAACACACGGCCCAACAGATACTACATGGGCCAGCAGGCCAGCAGATGGGCCGGCAGGACTTGGAAACCCTGACAGACATGGTGAGAGGGCGTGGGGAACACCCTCCGCTCCCTCCCCGTCCCCTCTATCTGTCAGCAGTGCCCACCCCCACACCCTGGGAGTGACAGGCAGGCCCAGCTGCAGTACCCTACGGGTCTGCCCACCCAGCCTCCTGACAGATGTTTTAATCTGCTGTTTGCAGAGCAGCTTCTGCAGGAGTCCTCCGCATGTGTTTCTGCTCGCAGACTCGAGGGCTCTGCAGCCAGCACGGAGGCCCACAGAGGGAGCCACACGACCAGCGGCCCAGGTTCTCCTGTCGCCTTTCCGTCTGGGAAGGCTTTACTGCAGGTAGGCATACTTTTGAGCTCTGTCAGACCCACCCTAAACCTGAGTGGGTCAGCTTCCTGCGCAGAATTCCTTTCTGAGAGGAGGTACTGATTTCATGAACCCACCAAGACACCCAGGCAATGTAGAGATTCTAGAGCTGTTGCTGACTCAGCTCCTTAAAGCCGCTTAGATGAGCAGAGCTCTGCTTAGTCCAGGCTGCTACAGCTCTTGGTGCTGCTGCTCGTGGTGGAGCGTGGTCACTGTGCACTGGCCAAGGGCCACATCTGGTCCTGGAAAATGCGGTGAAGAAAGACCGCCGAGTATGCGAAAGCCAGGCAAGAGCCTGGGCCGAGGCTGTGGAGGAGGGGTTATTCGGCTGGCCCTTGCTGTAAAGTTCCCAGTCTAAGCCGGAGGGATCCTTCATCCCACACAGCATCCTAGAAAACTACTTGTTTACTAGGTTTGTAGATTAGATCAAAAGTGCACCTGTCGCTTTTTCACAACAGGTTTGCCTGGAGGGCACAGCCACCATGAAAACCACCACTAAATCAAAGCCAACATGGGAAAGGAAAAGACTCACATTAATACTGTCATCATTGGACAATGAGACATGTGGACTCTGACAAGTCCACCACCAGCAGCCATCTGATCTACAAATGTGGTGGCATCGAGAAAAGAACCATTGAAAAAACTGAGACAGGCTGCTGAGATGGGGAAGGGTTCCTGCAAGCATGCCTGGGCCTTGGACAAGCTGAAAGCAGAGCATGAGCGTGGTATCACCACTGACATCTCCCTGTGGAGATTTGAGACCAGCAAGTATTATGTGACCATCATTGATGCCTCTGGACACAGAGACTTCATCAGAAACATGGTTACAGGCACATCTCAGGCTGACCGTGCTGTCCTGATTGTTGCTGCTGGTGTTGGTGAATTCAAAGCTGGTATCGCCAAGAACAGGCAGACCCAAGAGCATGCCCTTCTGGCTTACACACTTGGTGTGAAACAACTAATAGATTAACAAAATGGATTCCATGGAGCCACCCTACAGCCAGAAGAGATCCAAGGAAACTGTTAAGGAAGTCAGCACGTACATTAGAAAATCGGCTACAACCCTGACACTAGCTTTTGTGCCATTTTCTGGTTGGAATGGTGACAACATGCTGGAGCCAAGTGCTAACATGCTTTGGTTCAAAGGATGGAAGGTCACCCATAAAGATGGCAATGCCAGCAGAACCACTCTTCTTGAAGCTTTGGATTGCATCCTTCCACCCACTCGCCCAACTGACAAGCTTTTGGGGCTGCCCCTCCAGGATGTCTACAGAATTGGTAGTATTGGCACTTTGCCTGTGGGCCGAGTGGAGACTGATGCTCTCAAACCCAGCATGATGGTGACCTTCACTCCAGTCAGTGTCACAACTGAAGTCTGTTGAGATGCACCATGAAGTTTTGAGTGAACCCCTCCTGGGGACAATGTGGGCTTCAACGTCAAGTATGTGTCTGTCAAAGGTGTCCAGAGTGGCAATGTTGCCAGTGACAGGAAAAACGACCCACCAGTGGAAGCAGCTGGTTTCACTGCTCAGGTGATTATCCTGAACCATCTGGGCCAGATCAGTGCTGGTTCTGCCCCTGTCCTGGATTGTCGCACAGCTCACACTGCTTGTAGGTTTGCTACGCTGAAAGAAAAGATTGATCGCCGGTCTGGTAAGAAGCTAGAAGATGGGCCCAAGGTTTTGAAATCTGGTGATGCTGCCATTGTTGACATGGTTCCAGGCAAGCCCACGTGTGTCGAGAGCTTCTCTGACTACCCACCTCTGGATCATTGTGCTGTTTGCGATATGAGACAGACAGTTGGCTGTGGGTGTCATCAAAGCTGTGGACAAGAAGGCTGCTGGAGCTGGCAAGGTCACCAAGTCTGCCCAGAAAGCTCAAAAGGCTAAATGAATATTACCCCTAACACCTGCCACCCTAGTCTTAATCAGTGATGGAAGACTGGTCTCAGAACTGTTTCTCCCAATTGGCCATTTCGGTTAAATAGTAAAGACTGGTTAATGATAACAATGCATCGTAACACCTTCAGTAGGAAGGAAGAATGTATTGTGGATCATGTTTGTGTGGCAGTTTTTAAGTTATTAGTTTTTAAAATTGATACTCTTTTTTTTTTAAGTACAGGGTCTACAGGGTCTCCCTACACAGCTCAGATTCATAATGATCCTCCTGTTTTCAGCCTCCCCAGTGCATGAATTACAAGCGCATGCCACCATACCCAGTCTTAAAAATCAATATTTTTTATGGAACCAACTTGACCAAAAATCTGTCACAGACTTTCGAGACCCAAGACACAAAGCTTAATGAGAAAAAAAGTGCACCTGTCTTACTTGCCTTGGTTGTGCCAAGATGTGACACTTATTAGACACATTGATACAGATTTGTTCAAGTAATGAACAATAACTCACCTCATTGGTCTAACATGGGGGAACCAGAAGCATGAATAAACATGGGTGCAACTTGGATGGAAGACATCATAGTCAGGGTTTATCAGGGAGAAGATTTAATACAGGACATAAAATGTATGGGATTATTTTATAATATTCACTCAAAGAGCCACATGCAAAGGGCTCAGGAGATCTGTGTGCTCACTAGAGACCTGGAGAGTCCAGTGGAGCACCTGGGTCCACCCCTGGCTCTTGCACAAGTCCAGCCAGTGACTGGATCCCATTACAGTGTCCTCACTGAGTTCAGCTAAAGGCCGAGAGCCCACAACAGTGGCTCATGTGAGTCTGTAGGAAGGATCTGGGTTTGCAGGGCAAAGATCAGTGGTCGAAGCTGGAAACTCTGAGCCAGAGGGATGAAGGGTCTGTGTCAGCAGGCTGAGGGGTGTGCATGGGAGCCAGGAAGTGACACTTGTAAAGGCTGAAGCTTTCCCAAAGAGAACCGC
>PVKN010037114.1:0-11305 GCA_004027915.1 Capromys pilorides
TGGGACCTGCGGAAGTGACAGGGCACTCATGTCAAGGCTCATCAGGGTTTCTTTGGGGACATTCTCTGCTGGAGGGGATGCTGCTGCTGGTTTGGCCTTTCCAGGCTCGAAGCAATGCCCCACAGCTATGACTCTCACAGGCCAAAGCAGCAGCTACTGGCAACTGGCAAAAACAAACAAACACCCCAGCTTTTAGGGACCTGCCGAAGAGGCGGGAATCAGAAACGAGGGTGGGGCCCTGCTGGCTGGATTTTTACCAAGCCCTGCAGGCTAATGTTTGGGAACTCCTAGAAGAGCAAGTTTTATGAAATTGACTGCGCTCCTCATCTGTCTCAGGAAAGTTTGTGCCTGTATGTGTGTGTGTGTGTGTGTGTGTGTGTGTGTGTGTGTGTGTGTGTGCTTAGCATGTTTACTCCAGCAGGACTGGATTTGGGCAGGCGTGGAGGGAGTAAGGGCATGCATTTCTGTAAAACAAGCAAAAGAGGAAAAAAACTTACATCTTCCGGGGTGGAATCCTACTGCTTGTGCAGGGAAGGCGCCTGGCTTGAGCCTGGAAGCAGGTCCGTCACGTGACATTGTCCCTCCGCTCTGCACAGCACAGGGTTGAGTGCATCCCTGGTGGGAGAGCGCAGTCGCCGGAAGCGTCAGTAGGCAGCGCCCCTTGCAACATTTGCAGCGCTCCTGGGAGTTGCTGACCAGGAACTCCATTTGTTCTTCAACTTTGTCTTTGCGGTTGAAAGTCTTCCTGAAGTAGACTTATCTTTTTGCTCTGTCAGAGGCTGACATGATATCCGAAGGAGCAAAGTTTGGAAAAGAGCCACCATCTTTATGAAGTGGAGAGAGCTTAGATTAGCTCTTTAGCTGGACACAGTGGCTTATGTCTGTAATCTCAGCTCTCGGGAGGCAAAGGCAGGAGGATCGCTCAAGTACAAGGCTGGCCCATGCTACATAGTGAGCTCAAGGCCAGCCTGAACTACACAGTGAGACCCTGTCTCAAAAAACAAAACAAAATAAAACAAAAGAAGGACAGCTCTTGGACAGCACAGCATCACTCTAGCTCCAATTCTGATTTGCTTTTTAGAGAGCAGGAGATGGGCGTGGCTGGAGTTCTGAGCTCTTGTGGCTGCAGGGATTTGAATGTGGTCCCTGGTGAATGCTACCTGCCGCCCACGGCGTCATGAGTGGCTGATGTCCTGTTAATGGCTGACACATGAAATTCACCTATGGGGAGGGGGGACTTGAGTACATCAGGCATGGCAGGTTGTACATCCTGCACAGACAGTGCTTGGCTCACCGCTTTATCCCTAAGACCTAGAACAATAACGGCACCCAATAAACATGTTGATAAATGAAACACCCCAGCAATTGCAGTTGAATTTTGGATTGCTCAGGAATCCGCAGATCTCAGGGGTGTTCCTCTCAGCATTACTTCTTACCCTCTGGGACTATAAATATAGCAGGTATAGTTGGCACCAGCCACAGCATTGACAGGAGCAGGTGCACACTGAAAGCACAGGACTTTTAGTTTTATTTATGTATTTTCTTTTCTTTCAGCACAGGGCCTCACTAGATAGCTCAAGCTGGCTTCAGACCTGTGGCAATCCTCCTGGCTTAGCTTCTCCAATGCTGGGAGTTCAGCTGAGCACCGCCTCGCCAGGCCAGAAGTTACCTTTGGGGTGGTCTGCAGAGAGTTAAGCCAAGCAAGGCCTGTTCTGAATGTGCAGCCCTGTGCTTCTGAGTAAGCCACATCCTTAAAGCTGGCCCTGTACTTTGGAGGTGGAATAACATTTTACTAGTCCTGATAACTTTCTGGAAATGGCTTGGATTTTTTCTTTTTTAAAAAAAAATCCTTAAAATGGTCTTATATATAATAAGTTGGTGTTTCCCACACGTGTCCGTCAGGTTTTCATTGCTGTAATGAAACACTAGAGGCAGGTTCCTCAAACAGAAAAAGAGATTTTGGTAGCACATATTCGTGGAGACTGCAGAGTGTAGCTTAGGCACAAGCTCAGCATGGGTGACGTCCTCTTGACCATGTCACCCAGCAGTGGACAGCAATGGTGGGGGAATGTATGTGGGAGCAAGTGGTTACACTGCCAAGCTGAGGTGGAGGGATAGGGAGTCAGATGGGCTAGGCTTAGACTTTTGCAGGAATTGTGATCATTAACTAGTTGCAATGGCAACTTGAATGAGAATGCCTGGCTGATGGGCATAGCACAGCTCTAGGAGTGTCTAGATGGTGGACTGGCTGAAGAAGGAAGACCCACCCTGGGTGTGGGCAGTGGCAGCCAATAGGCTTGTAGCCTGGGAAGAGTAGAAAGGGAAAGGAGAAGGAAGTCTCACTTCTGCTTATGTGGAGGAGTTCCAGTGCTCACCGCTGCCTTTGGATGTCGGTCTTTAGGCTTCCAGCGCAGACTTGGTCTTCCTGATAGGGACTTGAACAGGACTTTGCGCAGAGCTCCAGGCCTTCAACTTTTGGCTGGATATTTAGACTCTTCAACGTATAGACGGCTCTTTTGCCCTGTCTGTCTCTGCTTTTATAGGCAGTCATTGGCAGGCAAGCCTACCTTGTAAAGATATAGATATAGATATAGATATAGATATAGATATAGATGATATAGATGATATAGATATAGATAGAATGTTCCTTTACTGAAACATGAGTAATACAGAAGTCCTCTGGAAAGAACTAACCATGGTCTCATGGGAGCTACCTTAATCCCTTTCAAGAGCGAGCCCACAGTTGACCTAAGGACAAGCACTATGCCTCCCTCCTTGAGACCCCACTGGGCCAACACCATCACACTGAGGACCAGCCTTCCAACACAAGGGGATAAGCCACACCCCAACTAACACCATTAGAGAAAATCAGCATTAAAACAGAGGATGTCTATGACTGAACTGGACTGTCAGAGTTCTTGTCCTTCAAGGAACATGAGCCTCTCTGCCTGGTTGCTCTCCACTAACTCCTGCTGGGGAGGGCAGAGTGTGTCTCCCCACTGACTGGTGCTGGAGTTGGCTGTCAGAAGGTTTTTAGTCAGAATGAAAAATTGAATCAGTTTAGGTGCCTTCTTCCTAATGTGCAGAGGACCCGAGAGTCCACATAATACAATAGTTCAGTTATTAAGCTGAGATGCCTGTGTGCTAGCTCCTGCGAAAAGCGCTTTATTGTTTTAATTCAAGCAAAACTCCCAGTGACCCTCCGAAGCAAGCTGTTAATATCATTTCCACTGCAGTGGTGGGAGCAGAGATTCCGAAGGGTTATATGTAGTTCACTCAAGGTCACGTGGCTTGGAGGCAGGCGAGCTAGGCTCCCGACCCAGGAGGGACTGATCTGGAGCCAGGTACTTAATCTCTGCCCCTTACTACTCTGCCACCAGAAAGGGAGGGAAGTCCTGGGAAATTCAAGGCGAATACCTTTGTGTTGACCTCAGCTCACTTCTCCTGTCTTGACCTTGAGGAGGAACTGAAGCACCTGTCCTTTGCTCTTGTCTCCACCCACGTATTGGGTGTGATGCCCACGGGAACGATGCTGGGAGCTCCAGCAGCCCGAAGCTCTTCTCCTCACCTAGCATGGTGCATGGAGGAGGATGAGGACAGACCCTACTTGTTTGCACACCCTACTGATGTCCCTGGCAGGATCCAGATGTCATTTCCAGTTTGATAGCAGGGCCACCAAGACCACTGGGCCACAGGAAGGTGTGCCAAAGGGGACTGGGTCGTGAGAGAAAGTCCCAGTAGGATGCATGCCTCTGCTTCCCTAGACTTGTCTCAATGTCATAATGTCCCCAGCCAACTTTCTTGGTGACAACGTGGGTCCCCAAGGCTCTTCTTCTAGCACAAATATGGTAAAATTTAGTAAAAATATGGTTAACAGTGTAGTAGCTTGGACATTTGTCATCTTTCATCTAGGTCACTATGTTTGAGAAGATTGCTTTGACGGTATTATAATTTTCCTCTCGAGGAGACAATTTATTTTGAATGACATAGTTTGAAGAAAATGCGTTTAAACATATGAAAAGAAAGAAGGTTTTTTTTTTTTTTTAAATCATCATTACAGAATATGTGAGCTCCTAGCCAGATTCTAATTGCCTTGCTGACCTCAAACTTTCCAGAAGAGCTTTCTTTGGGCATCATTAGGGAGATGCTGTTCGTAGTTATTTGTTTTGCGGAGGCTTAAGTATCCCATGGTATCTTCCCAAAGAAGCATCAGGAGGAAGAGGCCTTGTCTTTGGGAATGCTTGTTCCATGTGGTGGCAAAGGTGGGTCTAGCAGCTACTGTCTTAGCAACCTGGAGGACACCCACAGAATTATCAGGAGGCCCAGAAAAGGCTCTGGTCAGCTAAGAAGTTCTGCTCCTGCTCCTGCTCCTTCAGGGCCATGGGCTGTGGTAAACCCGCTCATCTGAAGGAGGCCCGTCTTCTCTGAAAATTCTAACTGGACTCTGAAGCCCAGCCTTTGAGCCAGGGTTGTTGAGTATTCCGACCCTGAACCTATGATCTGAGATGAGAAAGACAGGCTTCCTGTGGGACCAGAATAGTGTCCCCATAGCTACCTCAAAGAGGTGTGAGTCCTAATCCCTAGAATTTACGTGGATGTCATGTGGTGTGATGGTTGATTGTGATATGTCAACTAAACTTGAGTGAGAATCACCTAGAGATTTCTAAAGCATGTGAGTGGGTCTGTGGATGGTTGGCACAAAGGTCATAAACTGAGGGGGAAGACCCAGCCCGGGTGTGGGTGACACCAACCAAGAGACTTGCAGCCTGGGCAGAATAAAAAGGGGAAGAAGACAGAATGGATGTGGCCCCTCACAGCTAGGAAAGGCAAGGGAGCAGAGCTTTACCAGGACTCTCCAAAGAGCACAGCCCAGTAGACAACGGGATTTTAGCCCCGCGGGACCTATTTTAGACTTCTGATCACCTGACCCACGTGATAACAAATATGCGTTGCTTTAAGCCACCAAGTTTATGGTGATATTATGATAACTATAGAAAAAGAAAGCAAGCACTTTCCATCAGGAAATTACCAAAACAAAGAGGAAGATGCTGGAGAGGCAAATGAATAGAACAGGACAGGACAGGACAGAACAGATGTGTACTGTAGACTAGAAAAGGCTGTTGTCCTATGGCTCCTTGAGTTTTTGCCCAAAGGGAGAAAGGATATACCTCTAGTGACATCCATAACTGTGCGCACATGTTTCACAAAGCAGACGCTCCTAGTTCCCATCAGCAAAAGCTGAAAGCCTAGGCTAAGATAGTCACTGAAGGTGCTTCACACAGAATGGAAACCTGGTTCGTTCATTCACCAGTGAGGCGGCCCTGGACGTGAGATTCTACCTTGCTGTGTTACAGTTGGATGAGCATTGTAAACGTCTGATGGGGTTTTGATGAGGAATTGGCTGAAGACATCAGTACAGCCGGGAGTCGTGGCGCGTGCCTGTAATCTTAGCATTTGGGAAGCCGAGGTAGGGTTATTGTGAGTTCTGGACCAGCTGGGCAATGCAGTGAGCTTAAGGCCAGCCTGAGCTGTGAAAGTCTGTCTCAAAAAGACAACAAAACAAAACAAAACAAAAAAACAAAAACAAAGGCAAAAAAAAGTATGGGGTATTGCAGCATACACTTAAGGTGTAATGAATATTAACAGTTGCTATTACAACTCATGATTATAATATAATCCTAGGCTTTAGCCAGACCACTGGGTCCAAAATCTAGCTCTGTCAGGTAGAACTTCTGCTCTGGGGCAAGTTATTCAGTAACCCTGATCCTTTTGGGTATGGCAGTGCACACTGTAATTCCAGCACTCTAGGAGGTGAGGCAGAAGGATCACAAGTTCAAGTCCAGCCTGGGCAAGCTAGCAACTTAGTGAGATCTTTCTCAAAATGAAAAATTAAAAAAAGGGCTGGGAATACAGCTCAGGGTAAAGGCTGTGGGTTCAGTCTTCAGTTCTGCAGAAAACAAAACAAACTACCTCTGAATCCTATTTCTTAAATGTGTAAAATAGTCCTATTAATGGTACCTATGCCTCATAAAATTATGATGAGGACTCATAAATCAATGCTTGTAATGCTAGAATAGTTCCCCGCCTCATGATTTGTATGGGATCACCCTCACTGTGGGCCATGTAGTGGATCAGTGGCTACCCATGTGATCATGGGGACCTTTTAGGCTGGGAAGAACCAGGGTTCCTGTAGTTTGGGCGGGTCATAGGAAGCAATACTCTTTCTTTTGAGCAGGAAATCAAGGCCTAGGAGCCTCCTGGTGAGGTCCATGCATAATATATGAGAAGAAAAGAGAATGGAAAGTTTATTATCAGAAACACACTGCAGGGGGTGGGGTGGGGAGATAGCTCAGGGGCACTAGTGCCTGCCTGGCAAGTGCAAGGTCCTGAGTTTGATCACCAGTTCTGCCAGAAAGAGAGAAAGGAAGGAACATACTGCAGGGGTCCAGGGAGATAGCTCAGCAGACTAAGCACCTGCTTAGGCAAGTACAGTGACCAGGGTTCAATCCCCAGCACCACATGCCAGGCTGGTCCTGCCCCTGGGTCTGCTGAGCGAGCCGCCAAGACCTTTCATGTTGGTGCATACCTGTAATCCCAGCCCTAGGGTGGTTGAGAAAGGAGGATCACTATGAGTCTGAACTGTGTAGTGAAACTCTGTACCAAATACATAAAAGGAAAAAAAGAAACACACTGCAGGACTATGAAAAGGGAGAGAGCGAGAGCGCAAGAGAGCGAGAGATGGAGAGAGAGATAGGGAGAGAGAGAGAGACAGAGAGAGAGAAAGAGAGAGACCTGCCTCTCACTGACCCCCACTCTGCAGGTCTGCAGGGCTACACTTGTGTTGCTTTTGAGTCAGTCTCCTGCACATGGCAACATGGTGGGAACACTAGGTCGAGGAACCCTGCCATGTTGAAAGCAGCCTTGTCAGCAATACCAAGAATTCTCACTCTGGTAGATAACGACACAGAAGCTGACAGCCTGCGCATAGACAAATGAATTGTCTGATGGCCTCGCTGATTTAATCAAAACATTCTGGCTGTCTCACGTGTGAATCCACACACGGAGTGAACCAATCCAAGGAGAAAAACATATTTGCTTTATCTTTGCCACATTTATTTACTCTTGGGCAGTGTTTAACTTGATCAGGCCAAGTCAGAGGGAACAAAAGTACCCAAGGCTCTGCCCAGCTTCCGGGCCTGCAGTGGGCGGGACCAGCGGGTGCCTATGGTCTTAGTGCGTTGGCTTAGGTCCCGGAAGTCCTAGGCCCCCATTCTCCCAATAAAGAACAGATGAGACCCTTTACCAGAGTTGGGGAGCAAGGGGAACCCGGGGAGAAAAGAAGTCAGTGATCTCACCTTGCCTTACTGTGCAAATGATTTCAAAATATGCTCCTCCTGCCTCATACCCTCCCAAGATCTGGGATTACAGGGGTGTGTCGTCATGCCCAGTCTCAGTCGCAGACTCAGTGCACCCCCGGGGCAAGACCGGCACGGCGTGCAGGAGATTGAACCAGTTGCTGCATCTGCCTAAATAGGTGCTTTAATCTGCAGAGCTATTTGGCTAGCCCTTGAGTTCTATGACTGTGTTTTTTTTTGTTTTGTTTTTAAGTACCAGGGATCGAACTCAGGCCCTTGTGCTTGCCAGGCAGGCACTTAGGCCACTGAGCTATCTGCCAAACACCTAGGGTTTGGATCTTAAATGTACTCCAAGGACCATAGATTGAGTGCCTGGCCACCAGCCTCGGCACCACTGAGAGGGAGTGAGACCTTAAGGAGTGGACCACATGCTAATTTGCTTCATTTATATTACTAGTTTCTTTTAATTTATTGAAAAGAGAGTTTTGTGCTATTTTTTCTTTCTTGTTTGTGAGAGAAATTTCTCTGTCTTGTACTCTGAATAATTATTTTCAAGATAACTACCTTGAAGATAACAATTTATAACATTTAACAATTGTTCTCTTATTATTTTGTTACAAAATTTAGTTTTATTTTTTCTATAAAACAAACATGTACAAAAAAAGAAACAGGTTGTCTAACAGTGATGGAATGAATGACTGAGAAATGTAATAATACTCTGAAATATCACTTGGCATTGAAAAACATCGCCTAAAAGCATAAAATACACACAAGAAAAAGGTGCAGCAAGGGTGACATTGGTGATTATTGTTGAGCAAAGCTGCCTTCCAAGAGGCGGGGCCCACAGGGAGGAAGGTGGAACAGACAGGGGCGCCCTGACGCCTTCTCGTTCTCTGTTTTCTGGCTGCCATGAGGCGAACGGGCCTCCTCCATATGTGACTCCACCATAATGTTCTTGCCTCCCCCCAGGCATAAACAGAAGGAGCCAACTAACCATAACCAACCCTCTAAAACCATGAGGCTTTCTGCATCTTCAACCCCTATAAAATTTTTTTAGAAGAGTGACTGAAATACAAAATGCATTTGGAAGAGTTAAAAAAAACTAAGGTTTATTGAAAGTGTTAATGTTTAATTATTTGACCAATCTTACTTACCTATATCTATTAATCTAAACAGATTTGATGATGAAAATATAACCATTGTTAAATTTTTGTTCTTGCTTTGAAATTCTGTACTTTATGTACTCTTGCTTGTTACTGTTTTTCTATCTTTGTTTCTGCTATTTTTACTCTTTAGAATAAAATTTTAAATATTAAAAAAAAATAAAACCATGAGGCAGTTGATTATCTTGGACATTTTGTCACACAGCAACAGAAAGCTGAGTGACACCATGACCAGGGATTGGAAGCAGTCACACTCATGCAATGAAGCTACCACAGGTCCCTGCCCAGTGGATCTGGAGAGCTTTGGGGTCGGTGAACCGGGGGTGGTGGTGCTCCACCTCACAGGGGTAGAAGCACTGGCATCTGGATCCTTCTGGTTGCCTCCTTGGCTGGCTGTTTATCTGGATACTTTATAAAAGTTGTGGTAGGATCAAATAAAAATTATTGGATAGACCATTGTTTTGGATGAGGCTCTTGCACCACACTAAGTTCAATGTCACCAAACGGAAATCAACTGTTATCTGACTTTCTGAGAAATCAGAAGATAGCACTGAACTTCCCAAACAGACTGGTTTCATTTGGCATGATGAGGAAGCTTTCTCTCTCTGCCTTAGTCCTTACACAAAAAAAGGCAACTCCAAGTAACCAGATGTTAACCAATCTGTTGTTTTTCTACTGTTCTGCCTCCCTGTCCATGCTTTACATGGGAAGTAACTTTGCAACGATCAATCCACACTGTGTTCTCTGTTTCTGCCCTTTTCAGCTCTTCTCTATTAAACCAAGCCCTTCCGGTTAGCCCATCAAAACACTCCTATTAAGCAATGAAATGTTGCCTGATTTTAGAATCAAAAATCAAACCAGTGAAGATCTATAAATGGCTATAGTTTTGTCCTCTTAAAGCAGTACCTTTGGCACCTTCTTGAATTCCGTAAAAAGTTCTAGTGAATTACTAAGCCTCAGGGGCTGAGCTACAGGAACTCCTGGAGTTGGCAACTCCACATTTGGCATTGAAAGTGGTGTCAGAAATATGTCACTGTAGCATAAAGCTGTTCCAGCTTAAGGGCAGGGAATGGGCTGCCTCCAAACAGAAGTCACTTTTATTGGGATGACTTTGAGAAGAGGGAGAATCAAAATTAAAAGACAGAAGCTGTCTGCTAGCATAACAGGCCTTGGAATGGCCAGACATTTCTGCCCCATGCAGTTCAAGAGAGGGATCCTGGCCACACATCCCTGTCACCTGTCCCTTCATTTAAGGCCATCTGCCTGGGCCTCAGTGTACCTGCTTGAGCACGTGCCTGAAAGCCACAGCCTATAGTCTCATCTTAGGTGCAGCTTGTCCCCTCCACCCACAGGATCCATCATGCCCCTTCTCACCTGTGTGCCCACACTAGTGACCACACTGTCCTCTTACCACGTCTCCCTCATGCACTTTGTGGCCATCTGTAACTATCAGGTTCCCTTACTTCCTTTTATTTTTATTTTTATTTTTCCAGAACTGGGGATTGAACTCAGGTCCTTGCATTCGCCAGGCAAGTGCTTATTCTGCTGAGCTATCTCCCCAGCCCAGGTCCCCTTACTTCCTAAAAGTGCTTGGTGTCCGGATGATCACAGGGTCACCGTCCTATTCCATCGCTGGCTCACAAGTTAGCCATCTTATGCAAAGGCACGTTGATACTGAGCAGGCACAGGTACTTTTCAGAACATTTGTTGGCAGTGTCTTCCAGTGGCTGCTGGAGTTGACTGGCATTTGGGGTTGATCTGCCAGGAGCAGCTGTGCGGTATGGGCTTCTGTACCCCATATCAGCTAGCCACCTGAGGGCTACTCCTGGGAACAGGGTAACCTTTGCTGACCCAGGAAGCCCCCATGGGCCAGAGACAACTCTAGAGAAGCCTATGGCAGCCAACAGCTGCGGGATGGCCCTACCACCTTGGTCGAGGTCTTCTGGGCAGGGCATAGCAACATCCACTACAGGTGGACATTCAGAGCCAGATGGGAAAGTGTTGGTGGCAGTTCTAGGGACATTCACGGAACTGATCCATTGAAGTTAGCAAGAGGCAGAGAGGTATTTCCAAGAGTAATTCTCTGGATGGATGAATGAGTGGGCTCCCTGGACAGTCATCCAGGAGATCTTTGCTGAGGAAGTGTGTTGATGGTTGATAGAGTGTTTAAGCGCAGCACTCCCAGGACCCAAGGAGACAGATCAGAGGCAGCTAGAAGGAAAAACTAAGCCCAGGCTGGGGGCAAAGACTGCTATTCTGTTGTTTTTCAGAAAACAAAGATACTAACACAATAGTCTGACAGGCATTTGCTGAGTGTTTACTGTATGTCAGATGTTCTGGCATGTGCACACAATTCATGGATTAAATTGTTAAAATTTATATCAGAATCTTATGAGGGGGCTGGTGAGATAGCTCAGCAGTCTAAAGCACCTGCTTAGGCAAGCTTAGGCAACTGCAGGGACATTGGCTCGATCCCTGGAACCGCACGCTGCACCAGCCCCACCCCCAGACAGGCTGAGCAGGCATAACATAGATAAATAAAGTTAAAAAAAAATCTTATGAGGCATGGTCAAAAAGTATAACGAATGTATAAATCTTTTAAAATTATTGAAGTAAATGACTCATGACTACTAATCCCCTTTCAAAACACTCTGCCTTAACCACACTTGTCCCTTTTCTTTCTGAAGCAGCTCTGGAAGTCTTCTTTCATGAATGTCTTCTTAATTTATTATTATTATTATTATTATTATTATTATTATTATTATTATTATTAATGTATTCAGTACA
>PVKN010037115.1:0-11305 GCA_004027915.1 Capromys pilorides
CTCCTAGAGGAGAAAATCATGTCTCCTAAGTAAGAAAATTCAATACCCAGGTGAATAGCTAATTTTCTATGCAAATATATAAAGACACTAAAAGTAGGCTGCCAAAATTCTATAAATGACTACATAATTTATTAGCTTAGCTGGGGTATCTGAAAGCCAGAGACATGAGCCTACTAATAATTAAGCTGAGAGAAGTGATGTAAACCGGCACAGTGTGTACTGACCAGTACTTATGCCATTAGAGCTAAGCGCAGAAATCTCTTAACTCAGTTTTTGTCAATCAAGTCCTCACTATGAGGAAAACCTGTATAAGAAATTCAGAAGATATTGAAAATGTAACTCAAGCATCAACATATTTTATTGACTTTTCTGTGTGTATGTTCAATGGTATACCACTATTCTGATATTAGTTATCTTAAAGACAATGTTGTTGAGCATCCATAAGAGAAGCTTAATGATATTATTTCTTATAACTTAGACACTTGAACTTAAGCTTATCTTTCTGAATATCAAATGCTTTGGACATAACATGAAACAGGCATTTTTCACCAATTGTTGATATTCTAAAGTTGGCAGCCTGAACAATTAGAGAAAAAGAAGGGATACAAGAATAGCCATATTTTGGCTCTAGCCCTTCAAGGTCAGTGAGAACACAGGACATAAAAGAACCTGTACTGTAAAAGCCTATAACTCAGTTGAGTCCCAAATTTCTTGTTTAAGGAGATTATGAGGCCCCAGAGGAAAGTGATCAGTGATGTACAGTGTGCCTAAGGCGAGTCACTTAGAGAGAAAACATTTTTTCAGGATTCCACAGAGAGCAAAATAGTCAAGCACTGGCCGTGATTCATCCAGATGGCTGACACTGACAAAAGTGTTGCACATCACAGTACATGGTTCCAGGGCAAATCCTGAGGGGACCTGCTTGACCTTGTCAGATATAAAAGTTACATGTTCTTTGTAACATAGGTCTTGCTTTACCTTGGTCTTAACCATCCAGCAGAAAAGTCTAACCATAAGGTATAAAAAGGAAAGCATATTAATATGCTGAGTGGTTAAAGGCTCAAGTCAACAGCCCCCAATAATGCCGGATGAGCCTATAATCCACTACTGTTATGGACCTTTGGAATAAATATACAGCTACTTTCTCTTTGCACAATGAAAAGAAAGATCTATACTGATGAGGCTTAGACAAGAAATCATATCTACATCTTGTACTCTGAACAACTGCAATGAAGACATTATGCAATGTATTAAGTATTGTAAAAAATAATAATAAAAATAAATTTTAAAAAAGACAATGTTTTGAAAACAATATTTCTGGGGCCAGTGAGATAGTTCACTAGTCTAAAGCACCTGCTTAGGCAAGCTTAGGCAACCTGAGGGACCACGGTTCGATCCCTGGAACCACATGCTGCACCATCCCCACCCTCAGGGCAGGCTGAGCTGGCCATAACATAAATAAATAGATAAAGTTATAAAAAAGAAAACAATATTTCTGAGTCATTGAAGTAAGAAAATACACAAATTATTTTTTAGCTAAAAAGAAGTGTCCTTGAGGGTTAATAGTGCTAACTCATAAATCTGAGATATTGGACCACTTTTTCTTTTTTATTTCTTTTTTATTATTCTTATACTTTATTTTCCAAAAACATATACCTTTAATGCCAAAGGGAATAATCTTGTTATTGCAAGTGTTTTATCTTATTCTCACATTTTGTCTATAGATGTTTTTATAAGTCAGATCATTTGAAATAAGCAGCTAGTGAAAACAAATTGTCTTAGTTACTTTCTTCTTGCTGGGACAAAACATCCAATACCGGCAAGTTAAAGGAGGAAAGGTTTATTTTAACTCACAGTTGGTAGAAGTTTTCATAGTTGGCTGGCTTCAAGGCAGGGTGACATGGTAGAGGGGCATAACAGGAGGAACAGTCCATGGCATGGGAATCAAGAGACTAAGATATATTTTTTCCAGGCCACACCCACAGTGAGCCGCCTCTTCTCACCATGCTTCAGCTCCCAACATCACACCCTGTTGTAAACCCATCAGTGCACTAATCCAGAATCACACACCCAACTCATGGGGAATTGGTACAAGTATGTGACATATCTTAATTTCCTTACATTCCCTCCTCTCACTTACCCATTCCCCATTTCTTATTCCTCTTTTCACCAGCAAATTATCTATTCCCTTGTTTTCTATTTTTATTTTTTATTTTGTTCTTTCATTTATAGGAGGTTTTGATTCATCTGCAATAGAACCTTTTCAATGCATGAGAATTGTGAATCTCTCCCTTTTATGATATTGCTGATTTAAAACCACATAAGATTAGAGCTCAAAGACTAGATACATTTGCAAGTTGTTTTCCACATAAAGTCTGTGCAGTACTCACTTTCTCTGGCATAAATATTAATAGTAAAATATTGAATCTCTTCTTAGATTTCTGTGACTAAATGTCTCTCCCTTCATCTTAGCAACATGTCACATGAGTGGTAAGAAATCTCAGACAGAATAGGTTCTTTAACAGCTATTATTTGAGTTCAAACACAGAACCCTCCTATAAGCAAAGGGGTTAAAACCCATTATGGCCTTGTATAAGTAAGAGCTGGCATGGGAACAGACTGTGAGATAAGATGAAACATTCAGAAGACTGGAGAAAGAGAGTTCATCTGACCTTGAAATTCATGCTTCTCACTGGAATGATTTGAAATGCCACTTTCTCTTGAACGAAAGCTAAAATTGGACAATAGATGATGTGGTTTTCCTGTGTGTATTTTTGAAGTGCACATCTGGAGAGATGTACTGTTATAATAACCATCTCCTTGACTAGCAGGCTGGACAGAAAAGGCCATGGGAACAGGTTGCCAAGCCTAAGTCTCATGGGTTCCAGGAGCCTCCTCAGAAAGGGACTGCCTTTCTGTGCTCCAGAATGTTTGAGCTGAAAATTCTGAATGTATGTGAAAGAATAAGGTGTTCAACATTTCAGATCAAAGTTTCCCTTAATTTTTTTAAAAAAAAAAACTACTTGCCTGTATTGTCTCCATTCAATATGACCTTTTTTTATTTCTAAAATATTTCAAATACTGGCACAGCACTTGCTTAAAATTTAGATATAAGTTATAATAACTCTCTTTTTTACCATAATGACCAAGCACAGCTGCTAAATCACATGACAATAGATAAGCAGTTAGAAAAAAATATATTGTAGGCAAGTGGTACATGAGATGGAAAACAAGCGCTGAGTGTGTTAGGTCTTCTTAGACAGTAACTGACTTTCCAAATTCCCAGTTCTCGTAGGAAGAGTAGGGATTGAACAGTGAAATATTACAATGGTTCTGCAGTTACATTTCTTTCTCTTTTCAACTAATATATAGTGGAAACCACCATGGCTTTAATTAGGCTAATCTAAAATTAAACATGCAGCCGAATAAAAATAAAAATTGAGTGTCAAGATTTTAAAAATCTGTCAGTCTCACAGGGCATTCTACATCTCTCTTTTTCTCAGATGAGGAAAATAAGACAAGAAGCATCCTTGCTCTGTCTTCTCAGATGGCAGAAGAGGACAAAGCCCTGGGCCCTGGGCCTCTTGTCCTGCCAACTGCAGCCTCCAAACTCTTTTAGTCCAGACCATATCACAAGGAAACACCACAGATAAGTTATGCTGCACCCATGATGACAGTAGGCACATGGCAACTATGGACTCTACATCTGGAACTGCTGAACCTTGTAGTGTTCCTTTTGATACAGAAATGAGTTGGGTTTGTCAGAGGCTGGGAACTTTGAAGCAGGGTGATATGTGATCTGTCTGATGAACTAGAGCAGATGCATCTTTCATTTTCACCCAGATAGTATCAGGCATACATGGTGGGAGATTTAATACTTAATACAGTTTTGTATAGAGAAATATGTATCCTTTGCCCAAGTATCATAGATTCAAAGTCTGACATACAAATGGGAAATTCCTAGAGATCCTTTCCTCCTCCTGTTGGCATCCAGAGTTCAAGGTGTTCTTAGATTTTGAACCAGCATTTGTTCTTTGCCCATTGCTTGCCCATCAGAAAACAAGGGAGAAAGTCTATTGGGCTCTTTAAATCTCTGTACTGCAAGAGTGAGCATTGCAAAAAGTCCGAGAGAGAGGAGAGTGAATAGCCCAACAAAGTTATTTTCTGGATCATGAGGTATGAAGAGCAAAACATTTGCCTTTTTTTACCCTATTAAGTCAAGTGTAATTTATTAAGTAGCTATTTTTCAATTTGCATATAGCCTGACTGTACTGAGCCCTATGAGACATGTGAGCTATTAAAATAATATTTAAAATTTTGATTTACAAAGATAGTGACACTTTACCTTCCCCGCTTTGAAATGCGGTTAAAAACAAAACAAAATATGGCAAACACACAAGTAAGATATGTTTTTATAATTTCAGTGTAACTGTTTTGCTTTGATTTTGAATTTCTTCTTTACTCTTATTGCCCTCAACTTCTATCCTGTTATCACCTGCCCTAGCGAACAAACTGTTTCTTCTTTCATCCAGATGTCCCAGTGAGTGCCCTAGCACACTGAGTTTGTATCTCTGTTAACACTGTTGCGTCTGCTGGTTTCTTTTTCCTTGCTGACTGCACAGAGCTCCCGTGAGCCCTGGCACACCAGCTGAGAGCTTTGCCCCACTTGGGCTTCCACAGGGATTCTGGACTCTCTACATAGAGCCACTTTCACTGCTTGCAGAACCATCCTGCTCACCTTGCAGCCTCCTCAGATTCCCTAGTTGCCTGCTTGTCTCTTGAAAGCATAGTATACACTGTTCTTTAGGACAGATGATTTTCAAAGGCAAATGGATTAGATACTCCTCAAGGGCAGGTATCTTTGCTCTTTTTCCTGCAAAGTTGTAATCATAATATAGTAAAAACAGTCCACAATAGCACTAACATTCTCCCAAGGATTTTGTTACTTTCTGATTTCATCAGCAACCTGTATTACATGTCAGCAAATATATTATGTCATTTTTGTAGACAAATTTTATTTTTCTACATATTTTAAAATGTAAAAAATATTTGAAACTATAACAAAAAACATCACCCATAAACTAAGCTATATTTTATATAAACTATACATCGTTTGTTTTTTTTGTTTGTTTGTTTGTTTGTTTGTTTTGGTACTAGGGATTAAACTTGGGTCCTGGTTCTTGCCAGGCTGGCACTTACATCATTGAGCTAAATCTCCTGCCCATGAGCTATATGATATATTATATATACAGTATTTCTTACTTGAGTTTATACATATATTTATAAACACACTACTAACATTTAACATATCTTTTTGCTTTGTATGGCCCTCTAAAGCATAGATTTATATTGTACTCAATAGCCCATGTCTTGAGCTTTATTTATACATTTATTTTTTTTCCTGTTGATACTGGGATGGAACCTGAGGCTTTGTATGTGTTATATACTTGCTCTGAAGCTGAACAACACATGTGCTGCGTCTTGTTGAATTTGACATTATGTGAAAAATATTCAGTATCTCTCTTCCATAATGCATTCTTTTCACTTGCTATTGTTATTATGATTATAACATGATTTATATACGTGTAGTATTCCATCATTGTGAAATACTTCAATCCACTCAAATGATCCTGAGTTACAGAGCATATATATCTCCTCTATGGTACTGCTGACTTAGTTGGTTTCAGTGAATCACTCCTTTTTGACTGTTGGTCCTTGGTCAGTCCTCAGCTGTGCCCAGTTGAAATGGTGCCATCTTCAATATACAAATCTGTATATTTTTGAAACATCATATTTAGAGTTATTTATGAAGAAGTAATGTCAGGGCCAGGCCTGGTGATGCATGCTTATAATACCAGCACTTGGGAGGCTAAGGCAAGAGGATTGTTGCAAGTTCAAGACCAGCTTGGGCAGCAAAAGTGAGCTCAAGGCCAGCCTGAACTGCTTGACGAGACCCTGTCTCAAAAAAGACAATAAATAAATTAATTAATTAATAAGAAGCAATTTCAAACTAACTTTTAAAAATAAAATTATTCTAAACTACATATTTAGCTCTTAAAGAAGGCTCAAAGTTGATAAGAGCATTCGAAGATTATGGAGATCTAAATGACAAGCTTCTGTTCATAAATCATTTACAGCTGAACTGGCAGTCATTGTCTTCTTCTGAGCAGATTTATTAAACAACTCTCATGTCCAACCAAACTATTAACAGTGCACTGAAGAGGGAAGAAAACATGGACTTTGACATTAGCAGACACTTATTGGAATATTTGCCCCTTTTAGAATAATTACAATGCATCAAATTGCTTAACATCTTCATTATGAAGTCTTTACCTTCTCAGTAGCAAAACAGAGATGAAAATAAAATAGAATCTGTTTCCCCTCTCATTTGGGGTTGTAGTTATCAATTAGTAAAATCATTATTATTAAAAGTGTTTAAAAACCTTCAGTTTTCTAGGCCAGTGCAACTGAAAGAGGATGGGTTTTTATCAGCACTGAATGTGAATCCAATGTGACCAGTTTCTCCATTGGTCTAAACTCTACTTTTCTCTTGTGTAACCTTCCAGGTTTTCCTGCTGCTTCTCAGCGTTGTTTGAACGCTGGATGGGATGATGTATGCTGAATTCATGAAAGCGGCTCTCATTTCACTCAGCTCCCCCTGCTGCTACAATAGCATTTGCATCAGTTTTTAACGTATGTCATTTTGGAACCACATTTACTGAAAGAATGAGGGAAAGTAGACATATCCACTGTCTCATGCTTTCCAGAAGTAATGCTAAATACAATATGTTTTGATATTATTCAACCTTGAATTATGGCAAGATTTTAAGGACCGCATTGTTTACCACACAAGAAAAAGGCAACAAGAATCTAGAATTTGGATACAAAGGATATAGGAGCTACCACCAGGAATGTATGGTCCTTAGTTAAAACCAAGTGATCCAAACACTGACAATATCAAAAGTACATAGAGTGATTAATGAGATAAACAGATGAAGCAAAACTCTTCTCTAAGTGAAGGATAGACAGCTATTATTCATTCATATATTCATGTTAGTGGAATAATTTGAAGTTTATATTTATGTGTAATGAATCAGTGCAATGAACAGAAAAAAAATCAAATGGCATATTAGTCACTTTTCCTTCATTTAGGCAAAGTACCTGATATCTGAACTTTAAAAGAAGAGAGTGTTATTTAGCACATAGTTTCAATGGGCTCAGTCAACAAATGGCTGGCTCTAAAGCAGAATACCATGGTAGAGGGGCATGTCAGGAAAAAGCTACACATGGCAGCCAGGAGGCAGAGATGGGATGGAGAAGCCAGCAATCAGAGTCCACCCTCACAGGTCACAACCCCAGTGACCTCCATCCTCCAATCAGTCCCCTGCTCTCAACAGCATACCCCACTATGAACTCATCAATAGATAAATCTGCTGAAAAGCACAGCACCCCCATGATTAAATCAACTTCAGAACAAATGAGATTTTGATGGACATGTTAGCTCTAAACCATAACAGATGACTTCTTTTATTTTACCTCGTTCAAAAAACTTGTAGTCATCTTTCTTGCACTGCAGATTCCATGCATGAAATAGTCTCTGTTCCAAGTGATTTTCTAGTAACTTTCTGTCTTGGGCATTCGTTATACTTACTGTTGTGAGTATTTGCAATTGTCTCATGAGTGTGAGGCTTTAACTTACAATTAGGCTACAAAGTTCTTTAAATAAAATATGCTTTATATTTTCTTATGGAATCCATCTCCCTAAACACAGTTAAGAAAATAGCAAAATATAACAGAAGCTAATCAACTGGTATTGCAATACCATAAGCCATGTTTCATAATCATCTTGAAGGCCTATTTAGTAAAATTTCAGTGGCAAAGTACACAGAGTGGGCCAAGTTTTCTGAATAATCTTTATCCTTACTCATGAGTTAATTAGAATGCAATAGTTAAGGATCAAAAGTTATCATTTTAAATTAGATGTACATACTTTTCTTTTTTGTATTTAGTATAGGGTCTATAAGGTCTCACTACACAGATCAGAACTTATAGTGATCCTCCTGCTTTCAGGCTCCCAAGCACTGGGATTACAGTTGTGCACAACCACACCCAGTCTCAGTTGCCATCTCAGGGCACCCTGGAGGCAGAGCCAGCCCAGCTTGCCAGGAATTGAACCCTGGTCCCTGAGTCTACCTTAGACTAAGTCTACCTGAGTTTGCCTAAGACATGGACATATTCTCGAAGCTCTCTTTTGAATTAATTTCTGTTTCAAAGTTCTTATCTAGCCAAGATGAATTTATCTACTGGAAATCTATTTATTAAAATTAAGAGAGAATCAGAATATAAAGATAAAATCTAGAAGGTGCTATGCTGTCTTTGTGATCCATGTCATAATAGCATTTTTCATGTAGACAGAATTTTAGAGGATTGAAAGGCTCTTTTTTAAGTGCTGGGGATTGAACTCAGGACCTTGAACTTGCCAAGCAGGCACCCGTGCTACTGAGCTATCTCCCAGACCTTCAAGGCATTTTTTTCAAGGCATTTTTTGAATGAAATATACAATTAATCTAAATGAAGAAATATTTTATTTGGGGAATTAGATTCAATATGAGGACATATCTCTCCTTTGACAATGTGAATAAGGGATTGCTTTGTTTATATAAAGTAATGTCATCATTGTGCCATTTATCTCAGATTCAACTGACTTGCTCATTATAAGAATTATGTCACTGCCTCCGTACCAGATGCACAGATTTATTGTATAGGAGTGTGGCAAGAAATTTGCACTAAATGTTGTTTTTTACTTTTGTTTGTTTGTTTTTGTTTGCTTTTTGGCAGGACCTGGGTTCGAACTCATGACCTTGCACTTGCCAGGCAGGCACTTGTGTCATGGAGCTATCTCCCTGGCCCAGGGATCCTAATGTTTGAAAGCACTATTTTATGTTAAAGTATAGCTCATGATTCTCTCTCTTTTTCTGTTTTAGCACATAATCATCTTTAATCCACCGAACACTCACCGAAGTGTTTTCTCACAGGATGCACTAAAAGCATTTCATGCCTTCAAGTAGCAGATTTCAAACATGCCTTGCATCACAATCATCACTGCAAGTTCATATACTGTGACATGCACTATTCCAGACCACTGCATCACCCTTCTGAGGACATAGACCAGAGCACACACCAGCTTCAAATGCTTAGCTGGTCATTCTGGAGCCAGAAGACTGGAACACAGCATGAAGGAGAAGCTGCATACTTCTTGTGGGGCATCAGTGTCTTCAGCTTGTATGGATGCACTTATTGGGCACCTGTGACATAGATGGTAACAGTAACTCTCTGGCTCTGCTGGTTGCCAAACTATCTGGTCTTTGCTGTCCAGGTGTGCCAAATATAGAACACATATGTTTGGTAAATGCATATCTTGCCTCTCCATCCCACTTCCAACACAGCTTTAGATTGCAATACTTTAACAAGTCAGTGTCTCTAAAGTCCCTTTTCTGTGCTCCTAAGCCGATGGTCTTCCAACATTTCTCCTGGCATGTCTAGGAGAAGTTGTTCTGTTATACTTTCCAGAAGCAATCACAACTGTCCATTGGATTAGTGTCAGGACTTCCCTGTGTATCAAAATGCAGTTTCAATCCCTTCTATGAAACAGTGCCATATTTGCATAGACCCTATGCAATCCTGCTGTGTACTTTAAATTATCTCCAGATGACTTATAATACCTAATACACTGCAAATGGTTTCTAAAGAGCCATTATTCTGTGTTGTCTAGAGAATGATGACAAGAACAAAAAGTCTACATGTTTCAGTATGGACACAACTTTTTAAACACTTTCAATTTGCATTGGGAAATGTAGACCTAGCAGGATCAAATGAATAAGATTATCCACCTTGCTTAGGGGGCACTCATTACTGGAAACTTGCTGAACACCTCAGGTTCTTCACAATGCCTTTTTTCTTTTTTTATGAGCAGAATATATTTATTGGGGAAAAGAAAGCTCCTGTCTGAGAGAGGGACAGAAGCGGGCCCCCAAATAAGGGCCACACCTCAAGAGAAAAGAGGAAACAAATATAGCCACATAAAGCCTTGCATGTTTAGATTCTTGCTTTCCCATAAAACAGCAGGAGGCAAAACTCCAAAATCCTCCTTTGGGCTGAAGAGATCACTTTTATTCAACCTTGACCTCAATGAAGGAACAAGGCAAGCCTATCACTCCATCTTAATGTCCAAAAGCAGAAATCAAAGACTGTGGTATATTCTCTAAGACTCTACTTCATAATCACCTTGATGGGACAAGCAGCATCTGTAAGTCTAGCTTGAGTAATACATGCAAATCTGATGGTATTTCTTCGTAAGTATGCAAATTAAATATCAGTCATAAAGCAGGTTTCAATAGCAAAGGGTCCAGTAAAAACATTTCCATTTAAGATCAGCCAAAGACACAGGCATGTGGCCGGGTTGTTCTTATGTATCACGCTGCTTTGGTTAAGTTTAACACCATTGCTCTCTGTTTTGACTTTTGGAGCTGGTGACTAACACAGCTAAAGGCTTCAGAGAGAACAAAAGACATGGCTTCTATTCAGAGAACTCTTGTATTTTGAATATTTCCTGGCTTAGGTCAGTTCATGAGCTACAGTGTCATTTTAAAATGTAATCATAGCTACAAAGGTACACGCTGGAATTCCTGCATTGTACAGCATTTGGTGATTAAAGCTGACATGTGTTGGGCTGAGCTGGAGCTCTAGGATTAATAGGCCTCAACTAATCTCAGCAATAAAATGGTCACAAATGAATGCTGTGACAGGTCCTGAAATAAGAAAAGTCATCACCAAGCTCACCAGAAAAGATTAAGAGACTGTCAAGTTCAAAAATTATTGGCCCATTTACACTTGCTTTGAGTAGTGAATGCTGTTTTATCCATTTGTACTTGTCCAGTCTCCTTTTTCATGTGCATTGTTATAATAATTTCCAAAGTCATAAACAAAGAAAATAAGACATCATCCCAGCTAAAATGGCACAAAATTTAATACAAGGAAAAGTATTAGCTGTGGAACAACCTGGCCTTAGAGAACAAAAGGGCTTGAAATTCATCTTACTTACAGTGTTAGAGTGCTTTACATTAAATATAGATTTTTCTCCCTATTATATTGTTACACATTCCACTGTTCCCCTGCCATCAACCTGGAGGACATTATTATTTGTGTAATTCCAAGATCTGATGCAGAGTAAATGCACCTGATGTCAATGAATGGCAGAGGATTAAAAAAATTATCAGTAGATTTCAGGGGAGAGAAAAAGACTATT